>CM024761.1:109936056-110047343 GCA_014218235.1 Colocasia esculenta | reverse complement strand
TGCTGATATTATTGGCTTCCAGCGGACGATTGAGGAGGCCTCGAAGCGTCTTGCCGATCGTCAGGCCGCCTACCAGGCGCTGACCGAGGGGGCGGCAGAGGCCGAGGCAGCGGCGACTGCCTTGGAACAGGAGTTTGCGGATTCCCAGACCAGGCTATTGGCTCTTCAGCGAGTCTGGCGATCTCCGGGGAGGACCCCATGCCTCTTCGTGAGAGGGGGGGGGGGGCTGCAGCTCACATTACCCCAGCTTTCCTCTCGACTACGACGCGCAGGCGCATTTCCCTGACGCGGCGTTGCTGGGGTCATTGGACCCGAACTGGCCACCGCGTGACGGAGATACAGCTTTCTCGGGCCTGTTGGAGGTGCACGGGCTTCCCAAGACCGGCGCCTCTTTTACCGGCACCCCTTGCCGCCTTCGAGCCGCGATTTCGTACAAGACCGGCTAGAACCGGTCGTGTTTTCGGACCGGGCACGAGTTGGAGGGGCCGCCAACTGGTAATGACCGACTGGTCCGTTGTTTCGTCGCATACCGTTCCCGCTTTGCGCCACTAGTGGTGAGGGTATTTTGTACCACTACCACCCTATGCTTGAACGGGATCGGCATTCTTCCGCCCGTGTTTGCTGCTCTCCACGGCTATCCTTGCCATCCCGGGCTTCTGCAGGCCCTGCGGAGACATGGATGGCAGGGTCGGGTCGGCTGGGTGAGTCGGACCCAGCCGACCCCGACTCGGGTCGGGTCGGGTCGGTGGAGCCGGCCGACTCCAATGGAGTCTGGCCGACCCTGGGTCGGCCAGAGTAAAAAATTATTTAAAAATGAAAAAAATCAGAAAAAATCAGAAAAAATCAGGAAAAATCCCTAAAATTTACAGAAAATTACCTAGACACATACAACATTCATTGAAATCAAACACATTGAAATTTAAATCTTATCATGTTCATGTACCATGAAGAACAATAACAATGACTAAAGACATAATCATTAATGTTCATACATTGCAAAAATTAAAATATGTACAAGTTGATAACATGAAATAAATAAAAATACCTTCTCAATTTGACATTTCTGAACCCTCATCCTCTACCTCATGAGATTGAATAGGTGGCACATACTCATGTCCTCCATACTGTGTATATCCAAAGCCAAACAAAGAATTTGCAATATCTTGGAATCCTCTTTGGATGCCTCGCGGTGTTGTTGCTTGTTGACTTGAACTTTCTCCTGAGTGTCCCGGAGGGAAGAAACTACCATATCCAGTAGTTTGAATATTGCCCAAATAACTAGGCCCACTACTAGAGCTGATGTCTGAATATGGCAATTTTGGGGGACTAAAAAAGGGTGGATATGAAGCCCCGTATCCCCAATCATGCCCTGCTTGCCTTTGTTGGCCTTCATATCCCCCGTGCTGCTGTTGTGCTTCCCCTTGGCTTCCTTGTTGTTGTTGGGGTGGTTGTGAATAATCTTCATATCCTGACATAATACCCCCAAGCCCATAACCTCCCGTGGCTCCAATACCTGCAGCAGCACCATCATCATCATCAGGTGATTGGGTGGAGTCATCACTCCCCACTGTTTTTTCTTTTTCTTTTGTACTCTTCTTTTTGCGACGTTCATAATGTAATTTCTCTGCCTCATATAATCTAGCCAAATGAGATGGCAGGGGTGGAGCCTCAGAAAATGGCTGCCCAATATGTGTCTCTGCCTCAGGAGAGTCCTCTTCACCTTCTTGTGATTTTCTTCTTGGTTCTTCTGTTCTTCTTTCTTTGTTTGGCTTTGCTTTCTTCTTGCCTTTGTCTTTCTTTCTTTTGGGCTCTAACTGGGAGGTAGATCTTCTCAATTCTGGCTGAGATGAAGAAATACTAGTATCATGTACGGTGGAAGATCTTCTCAATTCTGGCCTCTCAGCTCTCTCAGGTACATGCTCTTCTAATAAAACATCTCCTTCACATGCTTGAACTAGCCGATCATCAGGATGAAAATCAGCTAGCTCTCCCTCAGCTCTCGTCTCCACCCAAGCATGTAAAGGGTGTTCCTCATTTAGCAACTCATCAACATCTATCTCAGGACCACCCCTCCTCAAATGGTCTACCAGCTAGCTGCATGAATCTCTGTCTTTCTATCTTTTGCCTTTCTTCTTTTTGCTTCACCCTTAAACGCATATTATAATGACAGTAAACCAACTTCTCTAGCCTATCCACACCCAGCCTATTGCGGATTTTTGTGTGAATAAGGCTGAATGTACTCCAATTCCTTTCACATGGGCTAGAAGAAGTGGTTTGACTTAATACTCTCACTGCAACATACGCTAAGGGATTTGTCCCAGCTTGGTGATAATTGACTTGGATCCACCATTCAGCTGTTACAATAAAATAACCGAACATTAATCATTATAAGGATGGTGAAAGATATATTTATGATTTTAGGCAAACACCCAAACATGTAAAACCACCTGGACTGAGTCTTCCAGCTGCATATTCATGTCATATGCTCCGTATATGCCAACTTTCATCTTATATCTCTCCACCTAGAAAATGGAAGACATGAGTCACATGACATATGTCATGTCAAATGATAAAATACATACATATGCAAAGTAAAATATACTATCCTACCTCTGCCACTGCGTCTAATCTCTCATTCATGCTCCTTGCAATGCGAGTGATGACATTCATGGTGCCTCTCATCACTTCTCCGTCATTGTGCACATCATCTTTATATTGAATCTTAGGGTTGAAAAAATACCCTGCATATGATAAAAGAGGTTTAAGTATGGTATCATAAAATAATTCAGCAAGTAATTACAATAAATAATTACCTGCTGCATGAAGATCATGGTGGAGAGTCATCTCCCATCGCTTGTCTATGATGGCCCACCATTTTCTGTATGCTTTAGGATTCCTTTCCCTCAACTTTTCCTTTGCCTTGTCCATTGCCTCGTACAAATATCCCATATCATTTTTGTCGTCACCATCAACCATTCTAAGGATAAGTACCAAAGGCTCTATTACTTTGAGGTAGTAGGAAACCTTCTCCCAAAACCGTGCATTGCTAATCAAGTCTTGGACCATGAGTGCAACATCTTTACTATCAGGCCGTAGAGTGTCTACATGCTGCAAAAATTCTGCAGAATTAATCAATTGGGCCAATTGATGCCTATATTTCATTAGGCTCTCCAAAGAAATAAAATTGGATGCAAATCTGGTGGGACCAGCACGAAGGAGATCTCTCCCATCTGTGTACTTCCTCATCATATTCAAAATCCTGTTGTGACTATAAATAAAGGAAGTTATCATCTGAGCATCATCAATGATACCATGAATATGAGAATCTTTGCCTATGTCCTCCATCATTAAATCAATGCAATGTGCTGCACATGGAACCCAATAGAGATGGTGTCTCTTTTCCATTAACAACCTACCTGCAGCCTTGTAGCTCGGTTCATTATCAGTCACAACCTGTACAACGTGCTCTTCACCCACTTCCTCCACAACTGCATCCATAAGTTTAAACAAATATTCTGCATTCTTGATTTTGTTAGATGCATCAACAGATTTAAAGAAAATAGACCCTTCGCAGCAATACACAAGAAAATTTATCATGGATTTTCTTGTGGTCCCTGTCCAACCATCACACATAATGGTGCAACCACGTTCTTTCCAATATTTTTGAAGCTACTCACCCATGTTTTCAACTCCTCATATTCATCATCAAGCCCAGCATCATAAATATACTTCCTTGTAGGAGCCTTAATACCAGGCCCAGCTTCCGCAATTGCATCCAACATACTCTGAAAATATGGGCTCTCTGCCGTATGTGCTGGGACACCTGCATGTAAAAACCATTTGACAATGCCTTTGATTGCACCCTTCGCTGCCTTTGCAGTGGATTTCACTCCTTTCAATGCCTGCTTGATTCCTGGTTGTTTTACAGACCTTGATCTATACAAATATGCATCCATAGGACCCTGTGTACTCCTAGGAAGAGATGTCCTAGAGTCATCTCTAGACACATGTGCACCTGATGTGCCTAAACCCCTTCGTCTCTCATCTTCCTCCGCATAAGAACGGCGACTAGCACGTGCCGCTGCAGTAAACTCAGGATCAGGATCATCATCATCATCATCATCATCATCCACAGGAATTGGTAGATCATAATCTCTACGAATCTGTCTCCCAGAAAGCTCATCTTGAAGTTCTTGTTGCTGCTGAGTTGTCAATATTTTTTCTGCTTTCTTCCCCTTCAGATATGCTATTATTTCATTTCTCACTTCCATTGGACAATTCGGACATTTTGAAACATTCCCAGCAATCCCAGCAAGATGTTGTTTAAGGCGATAAATGCCTCCAAACATCTCCTTTCTACACCAATTACATTTCACTTTTCTCTTAGATGCATCAAGGAGAGTACCATGAGCCCAACCAGGATCAATGGCCTGCTCCACCTCTTGCTCTTCATGTTCATGATGTGCCATATTCCTGTGTAAGAATGCAATTAAATTGCACGTTAATTACACATAATCCCTAATTTTTAACCCTATTTAGGGTTTAATTTGGGAATTTATGGAAAAAAATATCATAGACTATAAATATTGTACATACAAAACTCTAATCAACTCAAATGACCACATTGAACACTCAATTACACATTTATTATATTAATGACCTACAATTCTTATTTTTTAAACCCCTAATTATTTAAGTTGAGAATTAAAAAAAAACAGATCATGCAATGTTCATACAAAACTCTAATCAAGTAAAATAACTATATTGGACACTCAATTACATAATAATTACATTAAAGACCTAAAATCCCTAAATTTTAAACCCTAATTAGGGTCATTTGGGGATTTTCAGGAAAAACAGTTAATGTAATGCAATTAAGTCTACCAACAAACTCTAATCAACTAAAATAGTTCTATTAATCACTCAATTGCACATTAATTTCATTCATGACACAAATCCCTAATTTTTATACCCTAATTAGGGCTAAATTTGGAGATTTAAGAGAATGAAGTCATAAACATGTTAAATATGCTATAGATCTACAGATCTATAGCCTATTTACCATTTCCTATTTTTTCAGATTTTTTTAAAAAAATAAAAAATCTCACCTCACAGAAGAGAGAGAGAGGGCGCCGGCGGCTGCTTGCAGTGGCGCCGGCGGCGGCGGCCGACGGCGAGCCTCCCGGAGCTCCGGCGACGGCGGCGGCGGCGAGGGAGGCGCTCCGGCGGGGGGAGGGGGGGCAGGGGGCTGGGAAGGGGGCTGGGAAGGAGGTCCCGGGACTGCGCAGACTGCGCAGTCCCGGGACGGGATCCCTCCTTAAAGGGGATCCGCGGGGTCGGGCGGGTCGGGGTAGTCGGGACGCGGAGTCGCCCGACCCCGGCGGATCCGGCCCGCCTACCGGGAATCCGCGGATCCCGGCCACTTCCCGCGCCAACTCGGGTCGCCGGGCGCCGACCCGACCCCGACCCGCCCGACCCCGACCCGACCCGCCGTTTTTGCCATCCATGGGCGGAAAGGTTCAACCGGAGGTTTAATACCTTCGGTGTTGCAGATGGGGAGACCTGCCTTAGACTTATGGCCCTGCACAGGATCTCCGGTCTTCCCTGATTTCCTGGCCAGTTCTACGAGAAGCCTGCTAAGTGACTTGGACAGGATCGTCTTCCGGTTCTGGCTTCTATCTTTTGTCCCACAGGTTTCGCTATTGGCTAGGGTCTGGCGTGACCTAGCCAGATGTGGGAGGAGTGACTGCCCCAGTGCTTCGAAAGGGACCAGTGAGGGTAAGCTGTGACGCCTGGATCCGCTTCTTCTACAACGGACCCTTTTGCTTTCACAAGGAATTTGCTGGCGACAGCTATGATCCAGCAGCTTATATGTGGCTGAGAGTGCATCTGGATGACGGCGCCAAGTATCTTTACGCGCCTTGGGGTGTCAACTGGAACTCGAGGCGGCTGCCAGACCGTACCCACTTGGCGGCCTATCTTGTATACTGGCTATGCACCTTTGTCCTCCCGTTTGGGGAGGAGGGGAATATCAGACCGGAGGTTATCTACCTGGCCTGCATCTTAGCCCGGAGTGCGACTAGCTTTGGCCCCGGCAGCCCTGGCCAACATTTCTCACGGCCTGGGCGATCTTACCACGAGCCCTTCTCCTCGTGACAGAAGCGTCACTTTGGCAACGCATTATCTGGGTGCTTGGGCCGGTCTTCTGCTGCCGGAGTTGTGCTACAACATCAGCCTGGAGAGCCCCTCCATGCCACTCATTTTCATGTTCCGGAACCGCCCGGAGCGAGAGCAGCGGAAGCAATTGAGCGAGGCGCGTCGACGACTTTCTTTCGTGCCGACAGCCGGGCAGCCGGGGCTTGACCTTGCCTATTGCTCGCGTGACTTCAGGCCTTGTGTGGAGGAAGGCCAGGGAGGCCGGGTTTATCGTCTCCCTCACCATGCTGCGCCAGATGCTTCCTTTCGCAAAGATTGGCTCTGTTGCATTCGCCCCAGCGTCCTGCTTTTTCGCAAGGGGAGCTTCCTTTTTATGGAGCCATACTTTCCCTACCGCTTCGCCCGCAACTTCGGGTATGACCAGGATGTGCCTCCGAACGCTGATTTCGCGCTGTCTGTCCGAGCGTATAAGGGCCCGGACCGTCACCTGGTAGCCTCCAGCTGGTGGTGCTATTACATCAGGCGCGACCCGTCTGCCGAGTTCTTCATCCCCGAGCTGCGGTATGAGGGGCGAGTGGGCATCTTTTATGCCCGGTGGTGGACCCGGCACAACCAGGTATTCCGGGAGTGCGCCGAGGAGATCAAGGCGGCAGAGAAAAAATATTTGTCTCGGGCGGGCGCCCCCGTCTCTACAATCGCGCCAGAGTTTCTCCGAAAGGAGTTCGCGGATATTGCTGAGACGGTGACGACCATGGGTCGCCGGCGTGCGATGGCGCAGGAGGCTAGTTCGGCAGACAACGAGGTTTTTGTGGGGGCTCTGAAGCCCCTGTCGCGCCCGGAGAGCAGCCCGGAGACTTCCGGAGACCGCGGGGAGCCGCCACTTGTTTACTTTTGGTGGCGTCACTTCTTGCTGGACTGCGACTACCCCGTGGACGCGGCGCTCACCAGTCCCATCCTCCCGAGCGTATCGCGGGCTTGGGAGCGGCACCTTCAGCACTCCATCGTTCGTGTTGGGCCGAGGGAGCATATTAACTGGATTGAGAGCAGCACCATCCTGCGGCATTTCTGGAGTGCGATTGCTGAGGCGGGCAAGGCCGTGAAGGTCCCTTTTGACCGGGTGGTGCTTCCGCCAACATTTTCCGAGGCCCCACGCGGTATGTAGCCTTCCTTTTCATGAGTTTGGCTTATATTTTCTTGACTTCAGTGTGCTGATTTGGGCCCTCCTTCCTTTGTTGGCTTGAGCAGGGAGCTTTATTCCTCCAAAGGAGATGCCGAAGCGTGACGTCCCGCCGGCCCGGAAAAGGCACGCGAGCAGAGAGGCCGGTCCTTCGCGGTCGGCGGCTCGAGGGAAGACCCCCGACCCTCCTTCTCCGGCTGGGGCTGGTGGGTTTTCACATCCCTCCTTCGCCTTCTTCCCTTCTTTCTTTTTTTTTTCTTTCTAATGAGGGATTTGCCGTTTGCATTTTTTTTTTGCACAGGCACGTCGACCTCAGGGGGCGACGAGTTAGCGGAGGACATTCCGCGGGAGGATGTGGCTCCTCAAGGCGACGAGGATTACAATCCCACGTTCGATGGGACGCCCTCTCCTGAGGGGGCAGACATTCACCTGGTAGCTTCTGCCGAGCCGGGTAAGATGCGCACCCTCTTCTTGAGTCGGCTTTGTTTGCCCCTCTTTTTTTTTACTTATTTGGCCAGCATGGTGCTCATACGTGGCTCAAGTCTGTTTCGCCCCTGTTTCTTTACAGGGTACGTTCCGGTGGAGGTCGCTGTCGCAGAGGGCATTGAGCACCCGGTTCAGGCTGCACTGGTTACAGGCGAGACTCCCTCGCTATAGGCCATCCAGGACCTGTTGTTGTCTGGGTCGGAGATGGAGTTGCCCGGCTTTTCTGACTTTGCTCCGGGCATACTCGAGGGAGGGGGTTGGCAGCGAGCTCTGCACAGCGCGAGTAAGTGATCCCCGCTCCTCTGGTCCCGTCTTTCCGCTACTTCTGCTTTTTCTTCTTTATGCAACGAATGACCTTTGCCCTCTCTGCATTGTAGTGGCGGTTACTTCCGCGGCCGTGCTTCCTACCTCTTCTCCGCTGAAAGAGGGCGAGGTCGCCCGAGGAGTAGCCGGGGACGCCGATGGTGGGTGTTCCTCCATAACAGCAAGTTTTTCGCCTTTCTGTTTCTTTAACTTCAACGTTTGCCCGGGCGAGCGGGAAGGCGAGTGTCCTTACCCTTAATGTTTGTCTTCATCTTTTTTTTTTTTGCAGATGGCGCCGAGATTGCGGCGGAGATGATGGAAACAAGTCCTCCCGGGGCTGCTCTTTCTTTCGCAGCGGGTACCTTGCCTCCACCGGAGGGTGCGGATGGCGCTTCTTTGCCATTCGACACGCAGGGTGAGTGACCCGGGTCCCAAGCTTTTTATGCTCTTCGGCCCTTGCTTTCCTTTGTGTATTGTAATCGCGCCACCTCCTTTCTTTGGGCAGCTGTCGGTGGCGGTCTACCCCCCCCCGTCTTCGAGCGAGGCGCCGCTTGAGGGACCCTCCTTGTTTCCAGAGCATGGCATCTCCTGGCCCGACGCTCCGCAGAGGGGTCAGGCGCGCGAGGTTGAAGGGATGCTCGACTTCTTCACGGCGTCTGCACATACGGTCATGGAGGAGGGTAGCCCCCCATCTGTTGACGCAGTGCGGGACTTCCTGGAGAGGAGTACTGTCGCCTACCACTTGATGGGCTGCCCCCGAGATCCCTGGATGGCCACTGTGGACTCACTTTGGAGCGAGGTGAGGCGAAGGCACCAGGAAGCGGCGCGCCACAGGGTCCAGGAGCTCACGGCGGAGATTACCTTGGTGGAGCAGAGGTTGGAGGCCCTCCGCTCGCGAAGAGGAGGCGCGGTCAGCCGCGTCGAGTCTTTGAGGGCCAGCCACTCCGGTTGTCATGCAGATATCGCTGCTCTTCGACGGATGCTTGAGGAGGTCTCGTCACGCCTTGCTGAGCGCGAGGCCGCGTCTCTCGGGTTGGCCGAGGGAGTGGCGGCAGCCAAGGCGGAGTTGACCGCCGTAGAGCGGTAGTGCGCGGATTCCCAGGCCGCACTTTCTGCTCTCCAGGCCAGTTTGGCAGACTCCCGGAGAGGAGGGGCTTTGTAGTTCTTCTTCTTTCCTTTCCCTTTTTTGCTTGTAGCCGATGTATATATTTCACCAGCTACCCCGAGGGCTTGTCTCGGGCTCCTTCACACTTAGTTGAATGACAACTACAGGTTGCTGCCAATACTTTTCTTTGACGTTATTGCAACTTCCGTCTGCATTCAGGTGATCTTTTAGGGGCTTCGTTTGGGACTCTTCCCTTTGGGCGCCGTATTTCTTAGCTTGACTTGTCCTGCGCTCTATTCAGTTTCTCGGACCGGTAAGCTCGAGCGATGTCTTTTTCTTTTTGGACTTTGCATTTCTGGCATTCCTCCAGATCTGGTGCAACATTTCGGGTGCTGGGGCTGGCCTTCTCGGGGCTTTGTCCAGCAACCTGACTTTGACCCTTAGTCGAGAAGACTCGCCTTTTCTGGCTTTGCTCCCCGACTCTGATTTTGTATTTCTTCTTTCTGAGATTTGCCTTATTGGCTTTTCCCAGGCTTGCTCTCGGCATCTTCTGCTTGAATTTTGCATTTCTCGCATTCGTCAAGCATTTGATACCAGAGTTTGGTGTCGAGGCTGGCCCGTTTGGGCTTGGCTCAACAACCGTTTCACATTTCAAGTCGTTCAACGGGTGTTACTCGTTAGCCCGAACGACACTTCCTTCCCCTCAGAGGAATTGGCTTCAATGCGTTTCTTTTTTATTCATTTTTTCATCATCATTTTTTTTCATTACCATCCCAAGCGCCCTTTCGGGTTTTCACCGGGGATGGCCCCCTCTAGCTTTTTCCAGTACGCCCTTTCGGGTTTTCACACCGAGGGGTTATCCATTTTTGCCTGAGGCGCCCTTTCGGGTTTTCACCTCAGTTGGGTTTAAGACCTTTTTGCCCTTGAACATCCCTTTTTGGAGGATGATCATGTCCGCCGGGACATCTCTATTTTTAGTCCCCTTTTCTTTTCTCTTTGTTTTTTTTTTTACTTTAGGGCCCGGGGCCGAACCCTGGGGCAATTGTTCATGGGATCTGCCACTTGGGCCTCGCCTACCATTGCGGTTTGCTGGCTAAGGAAATTTCGGTTAGCCTACCACTTTGGTTTGCTGGCTAAAGGATTTTGGTTTGACCGACCACAGAGGTTTGTTGGTCAAAGGGGATAGCCTACCTTCTTGGAGTTGGGGTTTACTGGCTAAGGGTTTAGGTTTGACCGACCACGGAGGTTTGTTGGTCAAAAGGATAGCCTACCTTTTTGGGGTTTGATGGCTAAGGGTTTAGGTTTGACCGACTACAGATGTTTGTTGGTCAAAGGGGATAGCCTACCTTCTCGGGGTTTGATGGCTAAGGGTTTAGGTTTGACCGACCACAGAGGTTTATTGGTCAAAAGGGATAGCCTACCTTCTTGGGGTTTGATGGCTAAGGTTTAGGTTTGACCGACCACGGAGGTTTATTGGTCAAAGGGGATAGCCTACCTTCTTGGGGTTTGCTGGCTGAGGGTTTAGGTTTGACCGACCACGGAGGTTTATTGGTCAAAGGGGATAGCCTACCTTCTTGGGGTTTTCTGGCTAAGGGATTAGGTTTGATCGACCACAGAGGTTTATGGTCAAAGGGGATAGCCTACCTTCTTGGGGTTATTGGCTAAGGTTTAGGTTTGACCGACCACGGAGGTTTATTGGTCAAAGGGGATAGCCTACCTTCTTGGGGTTTGCTGGCTAAGGATTTAGGTTTGACCGACCACGGAGGTTTGTAGGTCAAAGGGGAATGACTTGATTTACCATTTCGGTTTACCTACCAAGCAGAATAGGGGCACAGTCTAGCATTTTGTCTGCTGGCTGTGCGAAACATGCCTTGATAAGTAACGATTTGATTTTGATTTTCTCTCTTTTTTTTTTCCACATTACTGACTCCTGCGCCCTTTCGGGTTTTCACAGAAGCCAGCCCCCTCTAGCTTTTTCCAACGTGCCCTTTCGGGTTTTCACGTTGAGGGGTTATCCATTTTTGCCTGAGGCGTCCTTTCGGGTTTTCACCTCAGCTGGATTTTAAGCTTTTTTGCCCTTGGGCACTCCTTTTGGGGAGTGACCAAGTCCGCCGGGACATCTCTATTTTTAGTCCCTCCTTCTTTTCTTTTCTTTTTTTTTGTTTTAGGGCCCGGGGCCGGACCCTGGGGCAATTGATCATGGGATCTGCCACTTGGGCCTCGCCTACCATTGCGGTTTGCTGGCTAAGGAGATTTCGGTTAGCCTACCACTTTGGTTTGCTGGCTAAAGGGTTCTGTTTGACCGACCACAGAGGTTTATTGGTCAAAGGGGGTAGCCTACCTTCTTGGGGTTTGCTGGCTAAGGGTTTAGGGTTTGACCGACCACGGAGGTTTATTGGTCAAAGGGGATAGCCTACCTTCTTGGGGTTTGCTGGCTAAGGGTTTGACTCGGTCGACCACGACGGTTTATTGACCAAGAAGGAGTTTTAGCCGACCTTTTTGGGGTTTATTGGCTAAGGTTTGACTCGGTCGACCACGATGGTTTATTGACCAAGAAGGAGTTTTAGCCGACCTTTTTGGGGTTTATCTGCTGAAGGTTTTGACTTGGTCGACTGGGATGGTTTGCTGACCAAGGAGGAGTTTTAGCCGACCTTTTTGGGGTTTATTGGCTAAAGGTTTGACTCGGTCGACCACGATGGTTTGCTGACCAAGGAGGAGTTTTAGCCGACCTTTTTGGGGTTTATTGACTAAAGGTTTGACTCGGTCGACCACGATGGTTTGCTGACCAAGGAGGAGTTTTAGCCGACCTTTTTTTTTGGGGTTTATTGGCTAAAGGTTTGACTTGGTCGACCACGATGGTTTGCTGACCAAGGAGGAGTTTTATAATGAAGGGAAAATTTTGTCATCATCCCCCTTTTTTTACTAGGCTCTTTTGCCCTTGGGCACTCCTTTTTGGGGAGCGACCAAGTCTGCCGGGACGTCATTATTTTTTCTTTCAGTCCCTTCCCTTGTTTTTTTTTTTGACATGGGCACATACGCCCAACCCTAGCCTGATTCGGCTATAAGGGGATCAGAGGGCGGTTGCCCGTGGAATTCATGCTCAGGGGCAAAATACATTTTCAGATGCTTGCCATTCAGTGGTGGAAAGGGGCGGTCGCCGGCATGTGTTGCCAGCGTATATCCCCCGCCTTCATAGACTCCCGTGACCACATACGGTCCGCGCCAGTTTGGCTGGAGTTTACTACTTAATTTGCCTGCCATGACTTCTCTTTGCTTGACCATGACGAGGTCACCTTTCTTGAAGACACGAGACCTGACTAGCTTGTCGTAGGCTCGAGTCATGCGGGCTTGATAGGATTGGAGGTGTTTGTATGCTTCCAACCTTTTGCCCTCTAGGTCGGACAATTCCTCCAACCTTCTTTCAATTTCTTGTCGCTCCTCGGGCTGAAGACCGGTATAGACGGCTACCCTGTAGGATGACATTTCAATTTCGATGGGGAGCATGGCTTCAGCTCCGTACACCAGAGAGAAGGGAGAACACCCCGTAGGGGTCTTGTAGACCGTCCGTATGCCCAGAGCGCTTCGTGCACTTTCTCCCCCCAATCACGTTTGCGGTTGCCGACTATCTTGGCAAGTAGCTTGCAAAGGGTCTTGTTGAAGGCTTCGCCAGACCATTGGCTTGAGGGTTGTAGACCGTTGACGTCCTCCAATCTATTTGGAATTTGGCCGCCAACGCATATATCGTTTTGTTTCTGAAGGGCGTACCGTTATCTGATACGATCCGATGAGGGGTGCCGAACCTGTAAATGAGGTGTTGCTTGACAAATTTTGCAACGGCTACCCCGGTGACTTCCCGGAGAGGGACTGCTTCTGCCCATCGGGAGAAATAGTCAGTGGCCGCCAGGATGAACTTGTGGCCGCCGGAGGATGGTGGGAATGGTCCCACTACGTCCATTCCCCATTCGGCAAGGGCCATGTGGGGGCAGTTGGATGCAATTCGTTCGGCGGCTTTCTTGGCACCGAACTGAAGACCTGGCATTGATGACACGTACGGGGTACTGGACGCAATCCGTGTACATGGTCGGCCAGAAGAAGCCTTTTAGCTTGATGTTGATTTTCATCTTGTCTCCCGCTTGATGGGCTCCGCACAATCCAGAGTGGACTTCGTGCATGATGACTTTGGCTTCTCCGGGGGAGAGACATCGGAGGAGGACATACTTGTCTTTTTCATGGACAAGCCGATATAGTTGGTCCCCGATCATTTGATATGACGTGGCCCGCCGCAGCAGTTGGACTCGTTCGGCCCGATCTGAAGGCAGCCAACCGTTTTTTATTTGGATGATCGGCTGGCGCCAGTCTTCTTCTTGACCGGCTTCTTCTTCGAGGGTGTTGACTTCTGCATTTTCTGGGTTGGAGTCGTCCTCAAGAACGCTGGGCATCGGCCTCCTATGTCGGACAGTTATGCCCAATTCCCCTTCAGGAGGGAGCTTTAGAGCCGACGCCAGTTTGGCTAGCGCGTCCGCTTGAGAGTTTTGCCCTCTAGGGACATGTCCGATTTCGAACAAGTAGAACCTCTCGCGGAGCTTCATTACTTTGGCATGATAGGGGATCAGTTCCTTTTTCGAACGTCATAATCCCCAGCACTTGACGGATGACCAGCTGCGAGTCTCCGTAGACTTTTATGCATTTGATGCCCATTTCGGTAGCCAGTTGAAGTCCCACGATCAGCGCTTCATATTCAGCTTGATTGTTGGTCAATGGCTTCATGAGTGCACATGAGTTGTGCAGAATTCCTCCTTGTGGAGTCACCAGGACAATGCCCGCTCCGGAGGTATAAGTTGTGGTACCGTCAGTTTGCTTGAGCACTCGGGAAGCGCCATCAAAGTAGAGTTCCCAATGTGGTAACTCTATGGCGAGAGTATTTCCACTTTCTTGATGGGGACTTCTTTTTGTCGGGTCCCCTCCCCGTGAGGGGTGAGAGCGTTTCCTCTTCCGGAAGCTTGAACTCGAGGGGAGAGCCGGCTGGGAGCGGATGTGCCGCCAGGAAATCCGCCATACCTTGCCCTTTGATTGCTTTCCTCTCGGACGAAGGTGATATCGAACTCCATAAGGAGAAGGGCCCATTTTCCCATCCTTCCTGACAACACAGGTTGGGTGAGGAGCGCTTTTAGTGGGTCTATCCTCGAGATGAGGCTGACTTGATGGGCTAGCAGATAGTGCCGTAATTTCTTGACGGCAAATATCAATGCCAGGCACACTTTCTCCACTGGGGAATATCGGTGCTCCGGACCCACCAGCATCCTGCTGAGGTAGTAGAGCGGTTGCTCTTTGCCTTCCTCATTTACTTGCGCCAGAAGCGCTCCAGCGACGTTTCCATGGCTGCGATGTAGAGGATGAGCGGCTTATCTTTCACCGGGCTCCCAAGACGGGAGGAGTAAGGAGATACTCTTTGATTTCTTCAAAGGTATCTTGGCACTCTTGGTCCCATACAAATGGGGCTCCTTTCTTCATTAATTTGTTGAAGGGGGCGCACCTGCCCGCGAGGTTGGAAATGAACCGCCTTATGTAGGCCCCTTCCCTGGAGAGATTTCAGCTCCGTTAAGGTTTTTGGCGGCGGCAGCTCTCTGATAGCTTTGATTTTGACGGGATCAATTTCTATCCCGCGGTATTTGACAACGAAGCCGAGGAATTTGCCGCTCGAAACGCCAAAGGCGCACTTCATAGGGTTCATCTTCAGCTGATGCTGGCGGAGTCTTTCGAAGACCTGGCGTAGGTCGCCTAGGTGGTCTTCCCGCCTTTTGGTCTTGACGACCAGATCATCAACGTAGCACTCGACCGAGTCATGGAGCATTTCTCCGAAAATCTTGGTCATGGCTCGTTGATAGGTGGCTCCGGCGTTCTTCAAGCCGAAGGGCATTCTTTTGTAGTTGTAGATCCCTTTGGGGGACCTGAAGGCTGTATGACCCTTATCTTTGGGAGCTATGCGGATTTGATTGTAGCCCGACGATCCATCCATGAAGGATAGTGCTTCATGTCCTGTGGTCATATCGATCATAGTTTCTGTGATCGGGACCGGGAAGTCGTCTTTTGGGCATGCTTTGTTCAAGTCCCTGTAGTCAGTACAGATCCGGACTTGACCATTCTTTTTCTTGACCGGCACTATATTGGCCAGCCAAGTTGGATAAATGCATGGCTCGGTGAAGTCGACTTGGAGAAGTCTGTCCACCTCGGCATTTACTTTCAGCTCCAGCTCGTGGCGCATACGCCGTTGGGCTTGCTTGACGGCTTTTCTGTGGGGAGTATGGACAACTCATGCTCAGCCACGGAGGGGTCCAGGCCTGGCATTTCTTTGTATGTCCACGCGAAACAGTCTTTGAATTCCAGCAAGAGTGCCGGTATGACTGTCTTTCTTCCTCGTTCAAGAGGGCGCTGACGAAGATTGGTCGGGGTTCTTTTGGTTCCCGAGGTCGAGTTCGACCAGTTCGTCGACAGTAGCTTGTCCGCCGTCTTCGAGTTCACGGGGTGCCGACTGTAGGTCGATGAAATCCTTTTCTTCATCGGAGTCAGCAACGTGGACGTCATAGTATTTGAAGCCTTCTTCTGTGATCGGCTAGAAATGACTCCCTTCGCTTTGAGGTGCTTCTTGACACGACGTCCCATTTGATAGGATGAGGGCGGCCTCCCCTTGCTGCGGCTTTGTAGCGGGGGTGGGAGGTTGCCCATCGGAAGGGCAATGATTAGGCGAGGGCGCGAGCCCAACGGTGTTGACCGTATAGTAGGCCTCGCATTCCGCCGCTTGACCATAGCCCAACCCCGAGTGTCTTTTGCACAATAGGGGGTTGCCCTCGGAGTTGCTTCGGGTACCACAGCTGATGGAAGTACTCCCGTCGAGAGGGATCTTGCATTTGTGCAATCTTTTGCCTTTGACACATCTTGATGTGCTCGGGCATGTCGTCCATTTCTTGGACGGGCTCTGGGGCGACTTGAGTCGTTCGACTCCAGCCGAAGTCGTCTTCGAGGGGCCCATATGGAAGCGGGTCTCCTTTGTAGAAGATGATCGGCTTCGGCGTCTCGCCTTTCTCGAGACTATCATTTCTGTAATGGGTGACAATGAATGTCTTTAGTCGTTCCACCCATTGCTCCTCCCTATGGAAGGGCAGCTGTACGCCGGCGGCAAGGAGATGCTTCGGTTGATGATCTCGCCGATGGCGTTTGCTTCATAGTTGATCTCACGCCTTTCTGGGCAACTTGGCCGGGCGTGGTGGATTCGGCGAGGCGGCTGAGCCGGAGCTTCAAGGAGGTCTTTGTTGACCGTGAAGAGCTCCTCCTCCTCTTGATCTGGCTTGCTTGATTCGCGTCGGCATTTTGTTTTTCCTTGCCTTTTGACGCAGTTGCTGGCTTGCCAGGAGGCTCGCCGAAGTATAGCTGAGCGTCCGCCAAGTTGCATTCATTTGGGCGGAACGGGACTCGGTCGGCAAAGACTGTGTGCTGCTCTCCTTCTTTGATGTATTTTATACATTGGTGGAGAGTCGAGGGGATGACCCGATTTTCATGGAGCCAGGGTCTTCCCAGGAGGGCTTTGTAGGACGTGTTTGCATTGATGATGTAAAACACGACCTTAGTAGTGAGGCCGTCCATGGCCAGCTGCACTTCCACCTTTCCCAAGGCGTTTTCAGAATTCTGGTTGAACCCAGCGATTCTGACATCATTTACCCTTTGCAAGTAGGGCGTGAGATATAAAGACTTAAAAGTCTTCAGAGGCATGATGTTGATCGACGCCCCGGGATCAACCAGGATTCGGTTGAGCTCGTGCCCATTGACTTTTCCTTGCATGTACAACGGGCGGTTGTGGTATAGCGTTGGCAACAGCATGTCCTTGTCGGAGAAGGTCACCTCCGCCACCAGTGCTTCGAGGGCTTGGGCCTGGAGTTCGGTCACGTCAGCTTCGTAGACCTCAGGCTCTTGCAAGATTTTGACGAGCGCCGTTCTCAACTCTTTGCTCCAGGCAATGGCGTCCCATATGGTGATGTTGGTTGGAAACCACTTCATATGCTGTATGATTTTGCGGTCAGCCCGGGCACGGAGTTGATCCAATGGCGGACAATATCCTCCAGGGCTTTTATCGGTTGCCCGAATTGGTTGACCCGTCTTGTCCTGGCTGCTCGTCCGGCTTTTCTTCGAACAACGAGCCAGGCTATCCTCCTCCGGGGGGTAGTTTTCTTTTTGCCACTTCTGGGTGGAGTGGGCCGGTCGGCCGACTCGGAAGCTTTCCGGTTGGAGGGCTTGTTGGGGATCGCCCATCCCCCGTACTCTTCTTCATCGGACGGGACGAAGGCGACTGGCTGGGTGGCCCTCCGGTAGGAGAGCCCACCAGCGGTATCCTGCTGCTCTTCTTCTTCCTCGTCAGATGGGTCGAAGATGAAGGAGTTCGCCCGTACCTCCATTTCCGGGGCAGGCCGAGGTTCTTCTCCTCTGAAGACGATAGTCTTGCTCAGGTTGGGCGAGTTGGCCTTCTCGCCGAGGGACGGGGCGGATTTCTTTCCTCGTCCGCGGCCCTTCCCTTTGCCTCGGTTGCGGCGCCGATATGTTGCCACAGGGGGCGCATTAGCCGGCGACTGCAAGCTTGCCGGCGGCGGTATTGACACCATGTTGCACGAGAAGTCTTTCAGCATTTCTTCCAACTTCTCGATGGTGATTTCATCTTCCTTATAGAAGATGGCCAGTTCTTCGGGCAGAGGAGCAGCTTCTCGCCTTCTTGAGCCCTTTGTAGCATTTGGTGGAGCCAGCTTTTGAGCCTTGTTTTGCGCTCCATTTCTTCCCACGGGATGTATATGTCCAAGGGACTCCCCAAGTGGGCTTGGAGGGGTTATAACACGCTTTCTTTCTTTCATTTCATTTCTTTTTCTCTATAAAATGAATTTCGCCCCGGAGGGCTTATGTTCATTTCATTCTTTTTTCGCTTTCTTCGGGCGTGCCAGACTGTTTACCAAACAGACAAAGGGATTTATTTTACGAGGGGGTACCGGTAAAGGCCCGGCACCCTCGAATATTTCATTTCATTTTTTTCCGCGTGCGCTCGCGTTTTCAAGGCGATTGGAGTGGTCGTGTACTGGACCGTTCCCCACCGACCGAAGTCGATGTTTCATTTACATCGAGTGCAAAACTCGAATACCTTCGATGCGTAATGTTTATTAAAAGACCATATGCCGAAGTTTAAAGAAAACAGATGACAGATAAATTTCCACAATTTCATTCAAGCGTGCTCACGTCATTTATATTTATGACATTTACATTTACGCCTTTAACGGGGTTTTGTACCTCCACTGGGCGTGTATACAACAAGTCATGTACATGGGCGTCGACGATAGGGTGTTTGTGCCTCCGTCGGACGTTTACATGGTAATGAGTTCATCAATGTTCGCAACGGGATGTTTGTGCCACCGTCGGACAGCATTGCCTCTACGCACGTCGTTTGGTGACAGTGGAGGATTTAAACATGTGCCTCAACGAGTGTCGTTTTATGACACCGGAGGACTTAAAGATGAGCCTCAACGTGTGCCGTTTTATGACACCGGAGGACACGTGCCTCGACGTGTGTCTTTTTATGACACTGGAGGACACGCTACCTTAATCGCCTGATGATTAAAGGCACGGAATCAAAGAAGTTCAGATTAAAAACGGCGCACTCGTCCGTTCCACGGACGTCAAAATCCTTTCTCTGCATCATGCAGACCTTTTACTTCTGTCTGGTAGACAGTCTGGCACGCCCCGCAATACAAAGTCAGAACATGATAAATGAAATGAACCTTCCAAAATAATGAGGGAAAAATTCCCGTGTCCACAATGTCTAAGGGTAATCGATGTGAAAGGCAATCAATGTTTGAACATAATCGATGTTTGAAATAGTAATCGATGTGGACTTCGACTTTTCAGGAGTCGGAGTAGGACATTCATACAAAGACTACAGATATGAAAAATATAATAATTCTGTTAAAAACGATATTGAATATATTAATGATATTTATGATAATCATGAGTTTTGTTATCACCAAAATAAAATGATAGAATATAAGAGTGGTTCAACAACTTGCATGTCATTTTCGCAAAAAAAATGTGAAGTTCTTGAATTACTGATATTTTTTTTCATTTTTCCTGAATTTTTCTGATTTTCCCAACATTTTAAAAATAAAAATAGTTTTTAATCTGGCCGACCAGCATTGGCCATGTTCCCTGAGGATCGGCCGATCCGCCGATCCGATCTGGATCGGGATCGGCCCAGACTGATTCAGGGGTCCGATTCGATCCTGCCTTCCATGCTTTCACTTGGGTTTTCTGAACTATGCTTTCTTTCTTTTTATATGCTAATCACCAAAGTGTGTTTTATAACTAGGATTATCTTTCTTTTGATGTGTTAATCACCAAAATGTAGATGCCTGATCTCATAGTTGACTACAATATGTCAAAGAAGGATTTCACCTTTGTCCATCAAGAGGAAGTTCGAGGTTTGCCAAAAGCAGATAGGAAGGCAACTGATTCACATTTTAATGATGGCAGCATGGGTTTCCATTGTAGTAAGCACCAACAAAGAACAGATTGCATACGGAGTTGGGATGACTTTTCTAACAGATTTTACTGTGAGAGGATTGAAGTGGTTTCTCATGATGGTACCAAAGTTCCATTAACGATTTTATATTCCCACAAAGCATGGCATCCTGGAAGATCTCCAGGTCTTTTACATGGATATGGAGCTTATGGGGAAGCATTAGATAAAAGTTGGTGTGCAAATCGCATATGCTTACTTGACCGGGGGTGGGTTCTTGCATTTGCTGATGTTAGGTAAGGTTCTGAATTTATTTATTTGGTGGTGTACATGTCTATCTGTTATTTTTAATTTCCAACTACTAGAGTTGCACTTCTACTGATTTTTTCTTGCTACCAAAAGCAAAAGTTGAAACCTTCTTAGCAGTGTGATTTTTTGCACATTTCTATTTTATTGGCTTCCTCCTTGTACCATTGTCTGCCATCATCTTTATAGATTTATTGTCCTTTTTTTTTCTTTTTCTTGGGGTGGCTCTTAATTTTGTATCTTGCTTTTATTTCCAATGAGTTGTGGCTATGCCATACCTTCCAAGAAAAAGAAAAGAAAGTTTTCTTGCCACTGCCTCTACAGCTCATAAAGGGGTACTTGATTGTTTCATTCTGAATTGGAATAACCCCATTCATTGTACAAATGGCTGTTATCAAAAAACCAAAAGGGCAAGATATTAAAGTTACTAAGGAGAAGAGAAATAGAGAAAATACCAAATATTTAGCTGAAGTTCTTTTCAAGAAAACTGGGAAAATAACTTAAAATCAAGAAAACAGGGAAGGAACTCTCCTGGAAAAAAATCCGAGGGTTTCTTGTGAACCATGTTCCTAAAAACCTGGTTAGACAAGACATTGAAAGTGTTGAAGACCTTTTAAACCTGTGAAATTGTTGGCTTCCTGGTCATATCACATTCTTATCTAGAGAATGCATTATCTATAATGTTTTGAATGAATTGTTTGCATATGTCCAACTTATTCCAGCCCAATTGAACAAATGTCTGAGCAAGTGATGTTGGGATATTTTTGCCCATGAAAAGAAAACTTATACATTGTCTGCAAATATCCCACCAGACAAATTTTGGAATAATATCTGGTCTTGAGTGAAGCTAACAGCAAAACTAAGCTGTAAAAGCTCATAATTATTTAATTTAGTATCAGATTGTAACAAAATTTTCTGGTAATTTGCTTATTTAGCTATATAATTTTCCACAAAATTTGTATTACTATCCTGACACTTCGAACTTTCCAATTCTAAAGCATGAATGTTCCTTGATAGGGGTGGAGAAGGAATTGGGCCTTCATGGCATGAGGCTGGCAGTGGGCTACACAAACTAAATTCTGTACTTGATTTCATAGCATGCGGCAAATACCTGTCAAGGAGGGTTTTGTGCTCAAAGATAAGCTTTGTGCAATTGGTTGTAGTGCAGGTGGTCTTCTTGTTGGAGCTACCATGAATATGTGTCCTGGTTTATTTTCAGCCGCCATTTTGAAGGTAATGGAACATTCCTTTTTCCATATTTATTTTGTACCCTTCGTCAATATTTGTGCTTCTGCATTTTAGCTTTATAAATGAAAACTGTTTAGATTTAGTTGTGAATTTTTTTATTTTCTCTTAACTCCTTCCAGTCATTGGTTATTAGTATGTCCATATCTTGTTTATAACACAAAGGTCGCATTTGGTCTTTGTGCTTCTGCATTTTGAGTTTCTAAATGAAGACATGTTTAGATTTAGTTGTACATTTTTTATTTTCTCTTAACTCCTTCCAATCATTGGTGTATTAATATGTCCATATCTTGTTTATAACATAAAGGTCCCATTTGGTATTTGGATAAGAGGGGGATAGGGATGAGTTAACCTTGCTTCATGTTTGATATGAACACTATAGTAGGGGATAACTGGGGTTAAGGGGATTAGGGATATCCCTGAAAATGGAGATACGAGAGGGGATAACTCATTCCTAGGGGATCCCTGAAATCATGGGCAGTGTGATTTGATTGATTTGCCAGAAGTCTAGCTGATCTTAGATTGGCAGGTTTTTTTTTTTTTTTTGGAAAATAGAAGAAAAACTGAAAAAAAGGAAAAATGCTAGAATCATGAAGAAGTAAATACATTCAAGTAAATAGCTTATGATAGTGGTACATGAGTTGAACAACTTGTAAACAGAACTAGTCTTGCCAATCGGATTGGGATGATTTGTCAGCAAGTTGGTGTAATTGTCCATATGGATTATCGATCTATATAGCTGTTGAACCCAAAAAATTACGTCAATTATTTGACTTAATCTGAATTATTTTCAGATTAATTAAACCATGGGCGGGGAGGGCATGAAAGGTATTAAACCTTCCCCCAAGAGGCCATTGCACCCCTGAAATCCCTCAAAATATTTATTCTGAATTTATCGAAATAAATAAACACTCAAAACCTAATTTTCTGAATTTGCAGAAATTTTTACGACTCCAAAACCAATTCCTGAATTTTCAGGAATTTTCAGAACCAAAAATCCATCAAATATAGCATTTCTCACAATTACCCGAAATTCTCATAAACCAAGATCCCTTAAATATACTTATCTGAATTTTCAGAAATTTGTAAACCCCCCCCCCCCCCCCCCCCCCAAAAAAAAAACAATACTGGAAATATCTTATAGGGTGTTTGGTTGCACTTTTTTCTCATTTTGTTCTCTTAAATTTTTAAAAGAAGAAGAACGAATGTATTGACACGTTTGGTAAACAGTTTTTTATTTAGAAAAGAAAATTTACTATATATAAATCTCCCCCAAAATAAAAACAAGGATGGAGCAATAAAAAAAAAAAAAAACACAATCACTCACTCCTCCTCTCCCAACTGCCCCCCATCGTCCCCACCCCCAAACCTACGCAGCCCTACCCCCCCCCCACCCCCCCCGGCTCCTCCTGCGGTAACCCCCCCCCCCACCCCCCCCCCCCCCCCCCCCCCCCCCCCCCCCCCCCCCCCCCCCCCCCCCACCACCGTCGCCCCCTCCTACCTGCGCAGCCCACTCCTACGGAACCCCCCACCTACGCAGCCCCCTCCTCCCCCTCCCCCTCGCTGCCCCCTCCTCCTCCCTACGCAGCCCCCTCCTCCCCCCCCAAGGATATACAACCCCTAGCTCTCCGCTGGTCCTCTTCCTTTCCGAGTAGGAAGGAGACTTACTTCTATTACAGGTTAAGAAGCTAATCTCCTGGAACAAACCTCAGTGCGGTTCTGCTAGCTTAAACCCCCAGCTAGGTTCTACACTGAGTACAGTCCCTCAGCTGGACAGAAACCACTAGCAACCTCATGGCCTTCTCTTCACGTAGGAAGAGGCTCACTGTATACAGTTCTACAGCTGGACAGAGATTTTTCTTAAGAAAGAAAGAACATGCTGAGAGTTTTACAAGAATGGACTCTAACTCAGAAACTCTCAGCTAAAAGACTCTCTCCAAGAATTACAATGAGCACAGAGAGAGTGAAGAGAGGAAAGTTTGAATGCTTGAAGACTTTGAAAACTTCTCTTGAAAGGGTTCGAGCTCTCTCTCTTTCTTTGAGTGTATGTGGCGTTGAGGCTTCTCACAGAATGTACACTCCTTCAAAGATCTTCAGGAAAACTCTCTTATTGTTTTTCAGTCTTGCTTCATCTTTTACATAGAGCAGCTTGAGCAGATCCGTTGAAAGATAGTCGTTGGAGCTTCTTGGATCCATTGGAGTTATTGTAGCCGTTTGTTGGAACGCAGAATCTTTGCTCTTTAATTTTGAAATGAATTTCGCCCCGGAGGGTTCCGTCTATGTCTTTCGCTTCTGCGGGCGTGCCAGACTGTTTGCGAGAAACAGACAAAGAGATTTATTTTACGAGGAGTATTGGGTGTAAGCCCTGATACCCTCGAATTTCATTTCATTTATTTATTTTTCCGTGTGCGCTCGCGTTTTCAGGGCGATTGGAGTGGTCGTGTACTGGACCGTTCCCTACTGTTGAACCTGAAAAATATCGGGATTTAAGCAAGCCCCGGGCGGAAAATTTGCCCGAGAAGCCACAAAAAAGTCCGGGAATAAATCACGGCCTTCCCACTCGAACACCTGAGATAAATGGATTTGAGTCCGTGTCAACCCGGAACGACCCGAAGTATGACATTCAAAAAGCCTGTCAACGGTAGAGATGCGTACCCCGGACAGCCGAAACTCGGTGTCCGGACTCGCGTTCGGGACCGCGCACGACGTCGACGGGTTCGGAAAAGTGAAATGCACGTGCTCTTGAAACGCGGACAAACGCACACGGAACGGCCGAAGAAGCACGAACGGTGCACGTGTACACGTGCGCGGCACGACCGTCAACCAACGAACCAAGCACGGGAGGCCCACAGAGCTCTCTCCCGGAAAATACGCAGAAGACGTGGAAGAAGGAGGCCCCACCCTCTTATATAGAGGTGGTGGGCTAAAGCCAAGCCCCAAGAGGGGCGCCGGTCAGCCCCCCTCGCCAGCAAGGGGGTCGCCGGTTCGGCCCCCAGCAGGGCCGCCGGTTCGGTCCCTTCAGCAAGGGGGGGCCGCCGGTCAGCCCCCTGCCAGCAGGGGGGGCGCCGGTTCGGCCCCCGGCAGCAGGGGGGGGGGGTGCCGGTTCGGTCCCCCGCCAGCAGGGGGGGCGCCGGCTCGCCACCCCGCCAGCAAGAGGGGGGCCGCCGGTCGGCCCCCGCAAACAGGGGGGGGCGCCGGTTCGGCCCCTGCCAGCAGGGGGGGCGCCGATTCGCCCCCGCCAGCAGGGGGGGGGTCGCCGGTTCGGCCCCCCGCCAGCAGGGGGGGGGCGCGATTCGCCCCCCGCTAGCAGGGGGGGGTCGCCGGTTCGGTCCCCCGCCAGCAGGGGGGGGCCGGCTCGCCACCCCGCCAGCAGGGGGGGGGGGGCGCCGGTTCGGCACCCCCGCCAGCAGGGGGCACGCTAGCACGCACCCCCGTCGTCAGCCCCCGCCAGCCGGGGGGGGGGGGGGGGGGCGCCGGTCAGGCCCCCCTCCAGCAGGTGGTGGGGGGGCCGCGGTTAGGCCCCTCCAGCAGGGGGGGGGCGCGCCGGTTAGGCCCCCCGCCAGCAGGGGGGGACCGCCAGCAAGTACCCCCGCCGGTCAGGGGCCCTGACTGGCGGGCACCCCCGCCAGTTCGGCTCTACGTGCACGCGCCTCCGCCGGTTCGCTCCGCCTTGACGCTCGTGCTGCCAACCTCTGCCGGGCGGGTACCCCCGCCGGTATGCCCCCTTGAAATCCTATAAATAGGGGGGTACACCCCCAGTGCAAAGGGGCACCACGGCGAACAAATCGCATGCCACTCAAGGTCTCGCTGAGAGTCTTACGTGCGCGAGCTTAAATAGGCCTCACATGCTGGGGAGAAAGTCCTTGGCGTCTGTCGGTGTTCTGTCCTCTGCGTTCAGGCCCTCCTGCGCTTGTCTGTGAGAAGACACCACAGGTTGTCATATGACCCCCGGTGTTTGTATTTAAGTCCTCTGTCGTCATCAAACGACGTACGTAGAGGCAATGCTGTTCGACGGTGGCACAAACACCCTGTCGTGAACTTCAAGAAGTGAATTGTCGGCGTATGCTTGGCGGAGGCACAAACACCCCGCCGCGGGCATTAAGCGCCTTAACGTCCCATTGTAAGAAAACGCCTGGAGGCCTACAAGTGGACACCGCGAGCAAATCGCATACCACAAAAGGTCTGCCTTACGTGCGCGAGCTTGAAACAGGCCGCACGTGTTGGGGAGAAAGTCCTTGACGTCCGTCGGTGTTCTGTCCTCAGCGTTCGGGCCCTCCTTCGCCTCGTCCGCAAGCAGACGCCACAGGTTGTCACATGACCGTCGGCTTTTGTATTTAAGTCCTCCGTCGTCACCAATGACGTACGTAGAGGCAATCGTCGCTTAATGCCCGGCGGAGGCACAAACACCCCGCCGCGGGCATTAAGCGCAAACACTCCTGGACGCCCAAAAAAAAAAAGGTCTACACGTTTGCAAGAGACCCGGAGACGCCAATAGGCCTACACCACTGCTGAAAAGGGCTGTCCGTGCGCGAGCTTAAAATGGTCGCACATGCTGGGGAGAAAGTCTTGTCGTCCTTGGTGATCTGTCCTCTGCGTTCGGGCCTTTTGTGCCTCGTTCGTCGTGAGAAGACACCACAGGTTGTCACATGACTCCTAGTATTTATGTTTAAGTCCTCCGGTGTCATAAAACAACACACGTAGAGGCACATGTTTAAGTCCTCCGGTGTCATAAAACGACACACGTAGAGGCATGTTGTCCGATGGAGGCACAACACCCCATCGGTAACACAAATGTACTCATTATCATGTAAACGCCCAACGGAGGCATAAACACCCGTTGCGAGCGTAAATGTAAACGGTACAATTGTATGCTTGAATAAATTGTGGAAATTCATTTGTCATCTGTTATCCTTTAAATTTCGGCATATGGTCTTTTAACAAACATTACGCATCCGAAGGTATTCGAGTGTCATGCTCGATGTAAATGAAACATCGACTTCGGTCGGTGGGGAACAGTCCAGTACACGACCACTCCAATCGCCTTGAAAAACGCGAGCGCACGCGGAAAAAATGAAATGAAATATTCGAGGGTGCCGGGCCTTTACCCGGTACCCCTCATAAAATAAATCTTTGTATGTTTCTCGCAAACAGTCTGGCACGCCCGCAAAAGCGAAAAAGACAATGGACGGAACCCTCCGGGACGAAATTCATTTCTAAAAAAAAATTATTAAAGAAAAGAAACATCCGCGTTCCAACAATCTGGCACGCCCGGTGGGACTGTTCCTGCCTTCCATGCATATGTAAAAAGACCTTATGCCGATATAGAAATAAAAGATGACTAATTTCCACATCACAGGTACAAGGAGCAAATGCCGGCGTTAAAAGCCCGTCCCTACCTGCAAGTTCAAGCAACCTGATGGCCGCCGTCACCTACGGTCCGTTGGTCGTCGCCTGCCACGCCAAATGTGGCTACTTGACTATGCCGATCGTGTTCGGCGACTTTCCTGCTGTGGTAGGATCCCCCTACTTCCTAGGGGTGGTCCCCGCCGTCCCAGCTACTCTAAAGGCGGCGCCCAAGGCTACAGCAACCAGGGGCACCAAACCCCGCCCAAGCTAAGGCCGAGTCTTCTCGGTGAATACCATCTCTTGCGTCGCAGTCCCTAAAAAATGGGGACAGCGCCAGGGACTCAGGGGCAGCAAGCCCCGCGCGGTCGTCTCCAACTCCGGCAAAACCGTACTTGTCGGAGACATCCGCGTCAGGTTCGATGGAGGCGAGCCGATATTGTCCCGAGACAGAAGCGTCCCCATGGTGGCAACCTCCAACAAATTCGCTCCCCTCCAAGGGACGCGGCAAGAAGAACGGGACTCCCCAAAAGGAGCCCGACAGGGGCAGACATCAAGCTCGGCGCCCTAGCCGCCTCGCAAAATGAGGCAGATGTGGGTGACCAAGCAGGAAGCCCGCCAAATTAAACAAGCTAGAGCGGATCAACCTGCCGAACGCCCCAAGAAGGCCACACCTGAGCGAGAAAAAGCTCAGGACCCCGAACTTCCTCGTCCTCGCGGACAGTAAAGGAGGGGTGTCTACCGGAAGCCCAACTTCGTCTCCGCCCAAGCAGGACCTGCTGAGGAAGGAGACGCGAATCACGCTGAAGCTTCCGCGCCTAGGGTCTCAGTCTTTGAAAGATTGAGCACCTCAGTCTTTAGCAGACTTGGAGCAGCACTCCGTCCAAACACCCAGAGGCCCAAGAAGCGAAGGGTGCAGCAGACATCTGAAGGTGGAGGCATGAAAATCTTCACCTGTTACGCTTCTGGAAGGGAAGCGGCTGGGCCATCCGGCGTCCCTCTCGGGGCATTCAGGATAGATGAACCCGGCCAGGAGGGCGAAGCCATTGTCCGGTATACCCGGAACCCTGCTAGAAGACCTCCCCAGGGGCAGCAAGGCAGTCAAGCTGGACCCTTGAATCTGGGGCAAGTTCTCGAGCCTCCACTCGAGCATGATCAAAGACCCCTCCCGGGGCAGGTCCAGCTGGACCTCGAAGGAGGGGAAGAAGACGAAGTCGCCAGCCTCCACCTCGGAGATCAACAACTGCCGGCTGACGGGGAGCAAGCTGAAGTGTTCCTCATGCCGCCAACCAGAGCCGCCTTCCAAGCGATGACGGACGACGCCAAGTATGACTTCATACAACGTTGGCAGGCTGAAATGGCCAATCTCCTGACGGAGCGAGGACAACAGGCAGGGGCAAATGCGCCACGCCGCCAAGTGCCGACGGCAAACCAAAATGCTCAGACAAGACATCAACAAGGCGACTTGCCCGATGTCAATCCACGCACGGCCGCGGTTAACGACTATACCGTCGATCCGGTCCAACAGCCGCGTAGGGGCATAAACTCCCAAGCCTCCGCGGCCGAAGATATCGTGGCCCAGCGGCGAATGATTGAAAAGATCGTGGACGACCGCTTCGTTCAAAGAGGCGAGGGGACCACCACTGTAGATCTATATAGTGTGCCATACCCCGTCCATCATCAATTCAAGAAGCTGCCACCGGACTGCCCCAAGGCGCCAAAGTTGCAGAAGTTCGACGGACATGGCTCGCCAAACGAGCACCTGGCCTACTATATAACGGCCATGGGAGAGTTGGCATTCAATGAATCCTATCTCCTCCGTTACTTCGCAACGTCCCTGACGGGTACCGCCTTCCAATGGTACTCATGGTTAAGGCCCAATTCTATTGTCGACTGGGCTGACCTCCAAAAGAAATCATCGACTGCTTCCAGACAGCCGAGAGAAGGTGTCGCTTGCAGAGCTATGCTCCCTCAAGCAAAGGAAAGGAGAAACGACACTCGACTTCATCAAGCGGTGGAGTGACTTCAGCATGAGGTGCGACAATCCGCCGACGCAAGAAGATGCCATAACCATCTGTCGCGGGGCCTGGCGGCGCAAATAACTGAAAAGCTGCTGGGAACAAACATCAAAGGCTTTGACCAGCTCAATTCGGTCGTGGCGGAGATCAAAATGTTCTTCGCCGACAACCCAATGCAAGCTCCCTCGAAAAGCAAGTCGGGCAAGGAGCTCGCCGCTGGCAAAGAAGCCAATGCTGTGGACTTCGCCCCGCAAAGTAAGGGGAAGAAGATCATGGCCTCTGGCGCTCCAAGCAAGAAGGTGGAAGAAAGACCGCCTCCAACTTCACTGCCACAGCGTATGAGTACGCCGTATTCCTTCAAAAGGGACCATACGAAGATGCTCTTCAAGCTTTGCATGAAGAATGACCTGCTCAAGCTTCCGACAATGAGAAGACCAAGTGAAGCAGATAGAGTGGATGAGCCGAATTACTGTCTCTACCACCGCATGCTGGGGCACTCTATTGAAGACTACTACGTCTTCAAAAATGAAGTACAGAAGCTGATCCATGTTGCCTCATCACTATGCATGAACATTTGGTCGATCCTCACAGCCCTATGCCTGGGACCAATCGAAGCAGTCGGCCAACGTCATCCATATCAATGCGCCGGCTCCTGAACCAGAAGACCTCGAGGCAAATCCTTGGGACGCTCACTCCACAAACGGATGGGAAGGGGATCATCCCTCCGCTTCGGAGCACAGAACATGGTCGGAGACAGTGCAAAACCTAGAAAGACAGGTTCAATCGCTGCGGCATGGTCAGCGCCAAACGCTGACGTACCTAAGGACCATGCAAGAAAGTTTGGCAGCCCTCCAGCAAGGACTCCAGGTGCCTGCAGGCACATCTACGCCCCGGACGCGCCCTCCCTGCGGGGGGTAGATCTCGGAGGAGTCTTCAAATCCATCGGATGATGAAATCGCCGGAAGATTATATTCCTTCCCGCGCCATCGGACACTGGCACTCTACCGTACCTGCCTGCGAGTAGGATTATTAGGCTGCCAGCCGCCAACAAGCGTCCCGCCAAACTACTGCATATGCCATCAAGATGCAGGGCATGCTTTAGTTTAGAGGACTACTACGTCTTCAAAGACAAGGTTGAAGCATGGGTCAACTAAGGGATCATCGACTTGGGCAACGCCCGTGTCGACCCGCCACAGCCTCACATTCGTGAATGGGCGGATCAATCAGCCGACGTTGTCACACATACAGTCAACGTCATCGACCCGCCGAAAATTTATACACCGGTGGCTTTCACTTTCCCGGACCCGGATATGACAGAAGCCGGCTCATCGGGTGAAGCTCCCACCTGGTGGTGCCCGGGAGGGCGAACTTCCCACCAGAGTCGCTTGGCGATTGGAAATATTGGGGAGATCTTCGAAAAGCTCCTACAACAAGGTGTCGTGATGGCCCACACACCGCCACCGACGTACACTGAAAGGGAGTTGAATCACCCCATGTATTGTCGATATCACGCCATGCTGCTGCACCCTACAGACAGGTGCCCTGATGTCCGGGATTGGAGAGGGGGAGACTTGCCTCGACTTGTGGGCTTTGCACAGGATTTCTGGTCTCCCGATCTTTGGCCAGCTTTATGAGGAAGTATGCCTGGGCGACCTGGACAGGGACCAGTCTTCCGGCTCCGGCTCTTACATTCTGTCCCACAGTTTTCGCTACCTGGCGAGGGTATGGCAAGACTTAGCCACATGTGGAAAAGTGGATGTCCCAGTGCTTCGAGGGGGACAGTGAGGGTAAGCTGCAACGCCTGGATCCGTTTCTTCTACAACGGGCCTCTCTGCTTCCACAAGGGGTTTGCTGGTGACAATTATAACCCGACAGACTATGCAGCTGTCGGTCAGCTTGGACGACAACGCCAAGTATCTTACGCGCCTGGGGGACAACTGGAACCGAGGCGGCTCCGGACCGCACTCACTTGGCGGCCTACTTGTGTACTGACTGTGTCTTTTGTCCTCCCGTTCGGGGAGGAGGGGAACATCAGACCGGAAGTCATTTACCCGGCCTGCATCCTGGCCAGTGGCGTGCGGCTAGCTTTGGCCCAGCAGCCCTGGCCAACATCTTCCACGGCCTGGGCGATCTCACATCGAGCTCCTCTCCTCGCGACAGGAACGTTGTCTTGGCGATGCACTACTTGAGTGCTTGGGCCGGTCTTCTACTGCCCGAGCTGAGTTACAACATCAGCCTGGAGAGCCCTTCCATGCCGCTCATCTTCATGTTTCGGAACTGCCTAGAGCAGGAGCAACGGCGACAGTTGAGCGAGGCACGTCAACGACTTTCTTTTGTGCCGACGGCCGGGCAACAGGGGCTCGACCTAGCCTGCTACTCGTGTGACTTCCGACCTTGGGTGGAGGAAGGCAGGGGAGGACAGATTTATCGCCTCCCCCATAATGCTACGCCCAGTGCTTCTTTTCGCAAAGACTGGCTTTGCTACATCCGCCCCAGCGTTTTGCTTTTCCGCAAAGGGGGCTCTCTATTTATGGAGCCATATTTCCCACATCGCTTTGCTCGTAACTTTGGGTACGACCAGGCCGTGCCCCCGAATGCTGATTTCGCATTATCCGTCAGGACGTACAAGGGCCTGGACCGACACCTAGTAGCTTTTAGCTGGTGGTGCTACTTTATCAGGCGCGACCCGTCTCTAGAGTGCTTCATCCCCGAGCAGCGGTATAAGGGGCGTGTGGGCATCCTTTACACCCGATGGTGGACCCGGCATAACCAGGCGTTTTGGGAACGCGCCGAGCGGATCAAGACAGCAGAAGGCGACTATTTGTCCCGGGCGGGCGCCCCCATTTCTACGATCGCGCCAGACTTTCTTCAGAAGGAGTTCTCAGAGATAGCTGGGGCGGTGGCGACTGTGGGTCGCCGTTGTGCGCGGGCGCAGGCTGCTGGATCGGCGGATTACAAAGCTTATGTAGGGGCTTTGGAGCCCCTGGTGCGCCCCGAGAGCAGCTTGGCGACTTCTCGGGACAGCGGGGAGCCGCCACTGGTTTACTTTTGGTGGCTCCATTTTCTGCTGGATAGCGGGTACCCGGTAGACGCGGCGCTTTCCAGTCCCATCCTTCCGGCCTTGTCGCGAGATTGGGAGCGGCACATCCGGCACTCCATTGCTCGCGTCGAGCCAAGGAAATTTATCAGCTGGATCGAGAGCGGCACTACCCTGCAGCATTTTTGGGATGTTGTCGCCGAGGCGGGGAAGGCCGTAAAAGTCTCTTTCGATCGAGTGGTATTCCCGCCCACCTTTTCTCAGGCCCCGCGCGGTATGTCGTTTCCCTCTTTATATGCTTGGTCTGTATTTTTCTTATCCCTGTCATGCTGATTGGGTTTCCCTTCCTTTCATGGTTCGACCAGAAAGTTTTATCTCTTCGACGAAGATGCCGAAGCGCGACGCTTCGCAAGGTCGGAAGAGGCGCGCAAGCAAGGAGGCCGGCCCTTCGCAACCGGCGGCTCGGGGGAGGACCCCCGACCCTTCTTCTTCAGCTGGGGCAGGTGGGCCTTTAGCACTTTCTTTCGTCTTCTCCCCCCTCTTTTTTTTTTTCTAACGAGGGATTTGCCTTTCTCGCTATTCTTCTTTGTGCAGCCACGTTGACTCCTGGGGGCGGTGATGTAGCTGAGGATACTCCGCGGGACGATGTGGTTCCTCCAGTCGATGATGACTATAATCCCACGTTTGATGGGACACCGTCCCCCGACGGGGCAGGCACATCCCGGGCGTCTCCCACTGGGCCGGGTAGGGTGAATGCCTACTCCCCCCCCCCCTTTTTTTTTTCATGTGGTTGGCCGACACCATGGTCATGTGTGGCCTGACTATTCTTCCCCTTCCTTCTTTTCAGGGTACATCCGGCGGACGCTATAGCTGCTGGGGTGCGAACACCCGGCTGCGATCGCGCCGGTTGTAGGCGGGACGCCTTCATACAGGCCATTCACGACCTGTTAATGTGTGGGTTGAGGCGGAGCTACCCGGCTTCTCTGATTTTGCTCCGAGCATACTCGAGGGAGGGGGTTGGCAACGAGCCTTCCATAGTGCAAGTAAGGGGTTCCCGCTCTCCTCGCCTCACCTCTGCGCTGCCTCCGCTTTCTTTCTTCATGTAGCGAATGACTTTGCCCTTTTTTGAATTTCAGTGGCGGTTACTTCCGTGGCTGTGCTTCCTACCGCTTCTCCGCCGAAGGAGGGCGAGGTCGCCCGAGGAGCAGCTGGAGATGGCGACGGTGGGGACTTACTTCTGGAGAGCGAGCTTTTCCCCTTTCTGTTTATTCGCCCCGACACTCGTCGGGGCGAGAGAGGTAGAGAATGTTCTCGCGCTTAATGCTTGTGTTCATCCCCTTTGCAGATGGCGCTGAGATTGCGGCGGAGATGGAGGCGGGTCCCTCAGAGGCCATCCCCCCTCCTACCGCGGCCGTAGGCGGTGCAGAGGACGCTCCCCGTCGGATTGCGCCCGCTTTGTTCCTTCCAGTAGCCAGCGAGCTCCCACCAGGTATTTTAAGTTTGAGGGTGTTGTTTCGTTTGTGCTCCCCGTGCCTCCGGGTATTGCGGCCATCTTCTCTTTATTTGACCCCGCTTCTCTCCTCTGTTGTTTATTTGTTCTTGGGGCAGGCGGAAAATCCGACGCTTTGGTCGAGGGGCGCTCGCCTGTGGCAGTCGGGGAATCTGTAGGGGCAGCGCCTGCTACAGAGGGTGGTGATGGCGCTTCTTTCCCATCTGATACATAGGTTAGTGACCTGGGATTCGAGCACTTTATACTCCTCGGTCCCCACTTTTCTTTACTTTCTGCAGTTGCGCCATTTTCCTTCGAGCTGACTTTTTGTCGGCCTCTGGCAGCTATTGGCGGCAACTTGCTTCCCCCGTCTTCGAGCGAGGTGTCGCTTGAAGGACCCGACGCATTTCCAGGGCATGACATCCTTTGGCCCGACGTTCCACAAGAGGGTCTGGTGCGCGGGGTTGAAGGAATGCTTAGTCTTTTTATGGCGTCCGCACGGGCTGTTATGGAGGAGAGCAGCCCCCCGTCCATCGAAGCCGTGCGGGGTGTCCTGAGGAGGAGTACTCTCGCCTATCACTTGATGGGCTGCCCCAGAGACCCATGGATGGCCACTGTGGACGCGCTTTGGGGCGAGGTGAGGCAAAGGCACCAGGAAGCGGCTGCTTGTCTCAGGATACAGGAGTTGCGCAGCAGAATTTCTCAGCTGAGAGAAGAGGCCAATGTCCTTGACTCACGGATGACCGCCTCCCGGGAGCGTGCCCGGACTTTGATGACCGGGCGAGCAGGCTTCCTTGAGGAGCTGACGAAGCTTCGGGAGAAGGAGGAGGAGATCCAGTGACGTATCAGCGCCTGTGAGCTGTCGGTTGCGACTCTGAACCAGGGGATGTCTGCAGCCGAGGCAGAGACAACCGCTTTGGAGCGGGACCGCTCCGGCGTTCAGTCTGAGCTTGTTGACTGCGAGGCCGTCCTGGCGAGATTGGAGGGCGGGGCGCCCCGTACTCCTTGAGGGGCGGACTCCACGCTTGAGTCGTTTTTTTTTTTTTGAGCCGATGTGCATACTTTACCGGCTACCCTGAGGGCTTGTCTCGGGCTCCCATATATTTTGGAGGAATGACAGAGTTCAGGTTGTTGGCTGCACTTTTCTTTGGCGTCTATGTCTCCTTCAGCTGTATTTCTTCCTTGTCGCCGTCTTTCTTGGCTTGACTTATCCCGCCCTCTACTCGGTTTCTTGGACCGGTAAGTTCGAGCGATGTCTTTTTCTTTTTTGGACTTTGCTCAACAGCTGCTTCATATTTTGAATCGCTCTACGGGAATGGCCCGTTAGCTTGGGTGGCATCAGCTTGACCTTTGCTTTTGTGGCATTCTTCAGGATCTGATGCAACATTTTGGGTACTGGGGCGGCCCTTTTTGGCTTTGTCCAGCAACCTAACTTTGATCTTTAGTCGAGAAGGCTTGCCTTTTCTGGCTTTGCTCCCCGACCCGCTTTTGTATTTCTTCTTTCTGAGATTTGCCTTATTGGCTTTTCTCAGGCTTGCTCTTGGCATCTTCTGCTTGAATTTTGCATTTCTCGCATTCATCAAGTATTTGATGCAAGAGTTTGGTGTCGAGGCTGGCCTGTTTGGGCTTGGCTCAACAACCGCTTGATATTTCACGTCACTCGACGGGTGTGACCCGTTAGCTCGAACGACACTTCCTTCCCCTCAGAGGGGTGTTTCATTGCATTCTTTCATTTTTTTTTCTTCTTTTTTTTTCATCATTTTTTTTTCACATTACCATCCCAAGCGCCCTTTCGGGTTTTCACAGGGGATGGCCCCCTCTAGCTTTTTCCGGTGTGCCCTTTCGGGTTTTCACACTGAGGGGTTACCCAGTTTTGCCTGAGGCGCCCTTTCGGGTTTTCACCTCAGCCGGGTTTGAGGCCTTTTTGCCCTTGAACATCCCTTTTTGGAGGATGATCAAGTTCGCCGGGACATCTCTATTTTTAGTCCCTTTTCCTTTTTTTTTTTGTTTTAGGGCCCGGGGCCGGGCCCTGGGGTAATTGATCATGGGATCCGCCATTTGGATTTAACCTACCATTGCGGTTTGCTCGCTAAAGAAATTTCGGTTAACCTACCACTCCGGTTTGCTAGCTAAAGGGGGTATAGGGTTAGCCTACCGTTTTGGGGTTTGCTGGCTAGAGGGTTTTGACTTGACCGACCACAACGATTTATTGGTCGAAAGGATAGCCTACCTTCTTGGGGTTTATTGGCTAAGGTTTTAGGTTTGACCGACCACAGAGGTTTATTGGTCAAAGGGGATAGCCTACCTTCTTGGGGTTTGCTGGCTAAAGAGTTTTGACTTGACCGACCACGGCGGTTTGTTGGTCAAGGAGGGGGATAGCCGACCTTCTTGGGGTTTACTGGCTAAGGTTTTAGGTTTGACCGACCACGGAGGTTTATTGGTCAAAGGGGATAGCCTACCTTCTTGGGGTTTGCTGGCTAAGGTTTAAGTTTGACTGACCACATGGGTTTGTTGGTCAAAGGGGATAGCCTACCTTCTTGAGGTTTGCTGGCTAAGGTTTAGGTTTGACCGACCACAGAAGTTTATTGGTCAAAGGGATAGCCTACCTTCTTGGGGTTTGCTGGCTAAGGGTTTAGGTTTGACCGACCACAGAGGTTTGTTGGTCAAAGGGATAGCCTACCTTCTTGGGGTTTGCTGGCTAAGGGTTTAGGTTTGACCGACCACAGAGGTTTGTTGGTCAAAGGGATAGCCTACCTTCTTGGGGTTTGCTGGCTAAGGTTTAGGTTTGACCGACCACAGAGGTTTATTGTTCAAAGGGATAGCCTACCTCTTGGGGTTTACTGGCTAAGGGTTTAGGTTTGACCGACCACGGGGGTTTGTTGACCAAGAAGGAGTGTTAGCCGACCTTTTGGGGGTTTACTGGATAAGGGATTTGACTTGGTCGACTAGGATGGTTTGCTGACCAAGAAGGAGTTTTAGCCGACCTTTTGGGGTTTATTGGCTAAGGTTTGACTTGGTCGACCATGGTGGTTTGCTGACCAAGAAGGAGTTTTAGCCGACCTTTTTTTTGGGGTTTATTGGCTAAAGGTTTTGACTTGGTCGACCAGGATAGTTTGCTGACCAAGAAGAAGTTTTAGCCTACCTTTTTGGGGTTTATTGGCTAAGGGATTTGACTTGGTCGACCATGATGGTTTGCTGACCAAGAAGAAGTTTTAGCCTACCTTCTTGGGGTTTATTGGCTAAAGGTTTTGACTTGGTCGACCAAGATGGTTTGCTGACCAAGAATAAGTTTTAGCCTATCTTTTTGGGGTTTATTGGCTAAGGGATTTGACTTGGTCGACCAGGGCCTACCTTTTTGGGGTTTATTGGCTAAGAGGTTGACTTGGTTGACCAGGATGGTTTGTTGACCAAGAAGGAGAACATAATTCATAGAGGGGGGAATTTTTCTTTCTTTTTCTTCCCTCTTTCTCTTTCCTTTTTTTTTACCAGGCCTGGCGCCCTTTCGAGTTTTCACCAAGCCTGGCCCCCTTTGACTTTTTTCCAACGTGCCTTTTATGGGCTTCCACGTTGAGGGGTTATCTATTTTTGCTTGGGGCACTCTTGTGATTTTTCACCCCGACCGGACTTTAGGCTTTTTTGCCCTTGGGCATTCCTTTTAGGGAGTGACCAAGTCAGCCGGGACATCTCTATTTTTAGTCCCTTCCCTTGTTTTTTTTTTTTGACATGGGCGCATATGCCCAACCCTAGCTTGATTCAGCTATAAGGGGATCAGAGGGCGGTGCCCGTGGAATTCATGCTCAGGGGCAAAATACATTTGAGATGCTTGCCATTTAGTGGTGGAAAGGGGCGGTCGCCAGTGCGTGTTGCCAGCATGTATCCCCACCTTCATAGACTCCAGTGACCACGTACGGTCCGCGCCAGTTTGGCTGGGTTTACCACTTGATTTGCCTGCCATGACTTCTCTTTGCTTGACCATGACGAGGTCACCTTCTTGAAGACACGAGGCCTGACTAACTTGTCGTAGGCTCGAGTCATGCGGGCTTGATAGGATTGGAGGTGTTGATACGCTTCCAATCTTTTACCCTCTAGGTCGGACAATTCTCCAACCTTCTTTCAATTTCTTGTCGCTCCTCGGGCTGAAGACCGGTATAGACGGCTACCCTGTAGGATGACATTTCAATTCGATGGGGAGCATGGCTTCAGCCGTACACCAGAGAGAAGGGAGAAACACCCGTAGGGGTCTTGTAGATCGTTCGGTATGCCCAGAGTGCTTCGTGCACTTTCTCCCCCCAATCACGTTTGCGATTGCCGACTATCTGGCAAGCAGCTTGCAAAGGGTCTTGTTGAAGGCTTCAGCCAGACCATTGGCTTGAGGGTTGTAGATCGTTGATGTCCTCCAATCTATCTGGAATTTGGCCGCCAACGCATATATCGTTTTGTTTTTGAAGGGCGTACCATTATCTAATACGATCCGATGAGGGGTGCCGAACCTGTAAATCAGGTGTTGCTTGACAAATTTTGCAACGGCTACCCCGGTGACTTCCCGGAGAGGGATGACTTCTGCCCATCGGGAGAAATAGTCAGTGGCTGCCAGGATTATCTTATGGCCGCCAGAGGATGGTGGGAATGGTCCCACGACATCCATTCCCCATTCGGCAAAGGGCCATGTGGGGGCAATTGGATGCAATTCGTTCGGTGGTTTTCTTGGCACCGAACTGAAGACCTGGCATTGATGACACGTGCGGGCGTATTGGACGCAATCTGTGTACATGGTTGGCCAAAAGAAGCCTTTTAGCTTGATGTTGATTTTCATTTTGTCTCCCGCCTGATGAGCCCCGCACAGTCCGGAGTGGACTTCGTGCATAATGACTTTGGCTTCTTTGGGGGAGAGACATCTTAGGAGGACAGACTTGTCTTTTTCATGGACAAGTCAGTACAGTTGGTCCCCAATCATTTGATATGACATGGCCCGCCGCAGGAGCTGGACTCTTTTAGCCCGATCCGAGGGTAGCCAACCGTTCTTTATTTGGATGATTGGCTGGCGCCAGTCTTTTTCTTGGCTGGCTTCTTCTTCGAGGGCGTTGACCTCTGCATTTTCTGGGTCTGAGTCGTCCTCAAGGACACTGGGCATCAGCCTCTTATGTCGGACGGTTATGCCTAGTTCTCCTTCAGGAGGGAGCTTTAGAGCAGACACCAATTTGGCTAGCGCATCCGCTTGAGAGTTTTGCCCCCTAGGGACGTGTCCGATTTCGAACAAATAGAATCTCTCGCGGAGCTTCATCACTTTGGCGTGATAGGGGATCAGTTCCTTTTTTCGAACGTCGTAATCCCCTAGCACTTGACGGATGACCAGCTGCGAGTCCCCGTAGACTTTTATGCATTTGATGCCCATTTCGGCAGCCAGTTGAAGTCCCACGATCAGCGCTTCATATTCAGCTTGATTGTTGGTCAACAGCTTCATGAGTGCACATGAGTTGTGCAGAATTCCTCCTTGTGGGGTCACCAGGACAATGCCCGCTCCGGAGGTATAAGTTGTGGTGCCGTCAGTTTGCTTGAGCACCTGGAAAGCGCTATCAAAGTAGAGTTCCCAATGTGGTAACTCTATGGCGAGAGTATTTCCACTTTCTTGGACGGGAACTTCTTCTTGTTGGGTTCCCTTCCCCTGAGGGGGTGAGAGGGTTTCCTCCTCGGGAAGGTTAAACTCGAGGGGAGAACCAGCTGGAAGCGGATGGGGGCCAGGAAGTCCGCCATACCTTGCCTTTGATTGCTTTTCTCGGGACGAAGGTAATATCCAACTCCATGAGGAGAAGGGCTCATTTTCCCATCCTCTCCGACAATACGGGTTCGGTGAGAAGCGCTTTTAGCGGGTCTATCCTCGAGATGAGGCTGACTTGATGGGCCAGCAGATAGTGCCGTAACTTTTTGACGGCGAATACCAGTGCCAGACACACTTTCTCCACTGGGGCATATCGGTGCTCCGGACCCACCAGCATTCTGCTGAGGTAGTAGAGCGGTTGCTCTTTGCCTTCCTCATTTACTTGTGCCAGGAGCGCTCCCAGCGACGTTTCCATGGCCGCGACATAGAGCATGAGCGGCTTATGTCTCACCGGGGCTCCCAAGACGGGAGGAGTAAGGAGATACTCTTTGATTTCTTCAAAAGTATCTTGGCACTCCTGGTCCCATACGAATGGGGCTCCTTTCTTCATCAATTTGCTAAAGGGGGCGCATCTGCCTGCGAGATTGGAGATGATCCGCCTTATGTAGGCCAGCCTTCCTTGGAGTGATTTCAACTCCGTCAAGGTTTTTGGCGGCGGCAGCTCTCTGATAGCTTTGATTTTGATGGGATCAATTTCTATCCCGCGATATTTGACGATGAAGCCAAGGAATTTGCCGCTCGAAACGCCGAAGGCGCACTTCATCGGGTTCATCTTCAGCTGATGCTGGCGAAGCCTTTCGAAGACCTGGCGTAAATCGCTCAGGTGGTCTTCTCGCCTCTCGGTCTTGACGACCAAATCATCAACGTAGCACTCGACCAGGCTGTGGAGCATTTCGCCAAAAATCTTGGTCATGGCCCGTTGGTAAGTGGCCCCGGCATTCTTCAGGCCGAAGGGCATTCTTTTGTAATTGTAGATCCCTTTGGGGGACCTAAAGGCAGTGTGGCCCTTATCTTTGGGAGCCATACGGATTTGATTGTAGCCTGACGACCCATCCATGAAGGATAATGCTTCATGCCCTGTGATCATATCGATTATCGTTTCCGTGATCGGAACCGGGAAGTCATCCTTTGGGCAGGCTTTATTCAAGTCTCTGTAGTCAATATAGATCCGAACTTGGCCATTCTTCTTCTTCACCGGCACTATGTTGGCCAGCCAAGTTGGGTAGATGCAGGGCTCGGTAAAGTCAACTTCGAGGAGTTTGTCCACCTCGGCATTCACCTTCAGCTCCAGCTCATGGCGCATGCGCCTTTGAGCCTGTTTGATCGGCTTCGCTGTGGAGAGTATGGACAGCTCGTGTTCAGCCACAGAGGGGTCTAGGCCTGGCATTTCTTTGTATGTCCACGCGAAACAGTCTTTGAATTCAAGCAAGAGTTGCTGGTATGACTACTTTCTTCCTCGTTGAGGAGGGCGCTAACGAAGATCGGCCGAGGTTCTTTTGGCCCTTCGAGGTCGAGTTCCACCAGCTCGTCCACAGTAGCTTGCTCGCCGTCTTCGAGTTTGCGGGGTGCCGGCTGCAGGTCGATGAAATCTTTCTCTTCATCGGAGTCGGCGACATGGACGTCGTAATATTTAAAGCCTTCCTCGGTGATCGGCCAGAAATTATACTCCTCGTTTTGAGGTGTTTCTCGGCGCGCCGTTCTGTTTGAGAGGACAGGCATGGTTTCTCCCTCCTGCTGCTCCGTTGAGGATGTAGGAGGTTGCCCACTGGAAGGGCAGTGATCGGGCAAGGGGACCAGCCCAACGGTATTTACCGCGTAATAGGCCTCGAAATCGTCCCCTGAGCGTAGCCCAGCCCCCGAGTGTCTTTTGCACAGAAAGGGGGTTGCCCTCGGAGTTGCTTTGGGTACCACAGCTGGCGGAAGTATTCCCGCCGAGAGGGGTCTTGCATTTGCGCAATCCTTTGCCTTTGGCACAATTTCTTGATGTGCTTGGGCATGTGTCCATTTCTTGGACAGGCTCAAGGGTGACTTGAGTTGTTCGACTCCAACCGAAGTCGTCTTCGAGGGGCCCATACGGGAGTGGGTCCCCCTTGTAGAAGATGATCGGCTTCGGTGTCTCCCCTTTCTTGAGACTATCATTTCTGTAATGGGTGACAATGAACGTCTTCAGTCGTTCCACCCATTGCTCCTCCCTATGGAAGGGCAGCTGCATGTAAGCCGGTGGCAAGGAGATGCTTTGATTGATGACCTCGCCGATGGCGTTTGCTTCATAGTTGATCTCACGCCTTTCTGGGCAACTGGGCCCTGATTTGGTAGATTCGACGAGGCGGCCGAGTCGGTGGGCTTCAAGGAGGTCTTTATTGACCGTGAAGAGCTCCTCCTCGTCCCGATCTTGGCTTGCTTGACCCGCATCGGCATTTTGCTTTTCTTTGCCTTTTGACGCGGCTGTTGGCTTGTTGGAAGGCTCGCCGAAGTATAGCTGGGCATCCGCCAAATTGCATTCATTTGGGCGGAAAGGGGCCCGATCGGCGAAGACTGTGTGCTGCTCTCCTTCCTTGATATATTTTATGCACTGGTGGAGAGTCGAGGGGATCACTCGATTTTCATGCAGTCAGGGTCTTCCCAGGAGAGCCTTGTAGGACGTGTTTGCGTTTATGATGTAGAACACGACCTTGGTGGTGAGGTCATCCATGGTCAACTGTACCTCCACCTTTCCCAAGGCGTTTTCAGAGTTCTGATTGAACCCTGCGATTCTAACATCATTTACCCTTTGCAGATAGGGCGTGAGGTACAGAGACTTGAAAGTCTTCAGGGGCATGATATTGATCGATGCCCCAGGATCAACCAAGATTCGGTTGAGCTCGTGCCCGTTGACTTTTCCTTGCATGTACAACGGGCGATTATGGTACAGCGTAGGCAACAACATATCCTTATCGGAGAATGTCACCTCCGCCGCTAGCGCTTCCAGGGCTTGAGCTTGGAGTTCGGTCACATCAGCTTCGTAGACCTCGGGCTCTTGCAATATTCTGATGAGAGCCACCTTAACTCTTTGCTCCAGGCGATGGCGTCCCATATGGTGACGTTAGTCGGGAACCGCTTCATGTGCTGTATGATTTTGCGGTCGGCCGGGCACGGAGTTGCTCCAATGGTGGGACCATGTCCGCCAAAGGTTTTATCGGCTGCCCAAATTGGTTAGTCCGCCTTGCCCTGGTTGTTCGTTCGGCTCTTCTTCGAACAAAGGGGTCAGGGACCCTCTTCCGGACGAGACTTTCATCTTGGCCGCCCTTGGATGGAGCGGGTCGGTCAGCTGGCCTGGCGACTTTCTGGCAAGGGAGTTCGCTTATAATCTCCTCCTGCTCTTCTTCTTCCTCATCAGACGGGTCGAAGACAAAGGAGTTGACCCGTACCTCCACTTCAGGGATGGGTTGGGGCTCTTCTCCCCGAAAGATGATAGTTTTGCTGAGGTCGGGCAAGCTGGGCTTTTCGCCGAGCGACGGGGCGAGCTTCTTTCCTCGTCTGCGGCCCTTTCCTCTGCCTCGGTTGCGGCGCCGATATGATGCCACAGGGGGCGTATCGGCCGGCGACTGCAAGCTTGCAGGCGGTGGTATTGACACCATGTTGCACGAGAAGTCCTTCAGTATTTCTTCCAGCTTCTCGATGGTGATTTCATCCTCCTTGTAGAAGATGGCAAGTTCTTCGGGTAGAGGCAGCTTCTCGCCTTCTTGAGCCCTTTGTAGTATTTGGTGGAGCCAGCTTTTAAGCCTTGTTTTGCGCTCCATTTCTTCCCACGGGATGTATCTGTCCAAAGGGACTCCCCAGGTGGGCTTGGAGGGGATATATTCCTCCAATTCATCAATGAGCTTTTGTAGCTTCTGGAGCGGAGTTAGCTCTGCAGGGGCTGCCATGGCCGATGCTTGCTCGGCTCGCTCCTTCAGGCGTCTTTTCATGTTCTTTTGCCTGTTCTTCTCTTGTTTCAGCGCCCGCGCCATTTCAAGCGGCGTGAGCTCCTTTGCTGGTTTGGGTGCCCGAGAGGCGTCCTCTCGGGCGGGGTGGCTGTGTGACCCTCCCCTTTTAGGGAACGCCAGTGAGGGGCGCATTCTGGAGGCCACGGTGGTCCAGCTAGCTTCACCTTGCTGGTGTTGGAAAGTAGAATCGATCGCCTGCTCGATTATTTCGGGCGGCAATTCTTGGAATTCAGCCCAGTAGGGGCTTGTCTCTTGGGCAGCCGGCTCCATCACTGGCTTCTTGCCCCTGCGGTCTTTATCTTGCCGCTTGAGTATTTGCGGAGGCGAATTTTCGAAGCGCCGCCCCCTACTCCTATCTTCGGGAGTTTGTTCACGGGGAGGGGAGACTTGATGTTGTCGAGACCCCTTCCTTCGCCGAGGAGGTTGCTGCTGGGCTTCTTGCCTGGCCTCGGACTGAATTATTAGATTGCCTTCCGAGTCGATCTTTCCCTTCTGAATGAGGGATTTGACCCAGTCTCGGACAATCGGGCACATGTCCGTAGGGTGCAGCAACATGGCATGGTATTTGCAGTACATTGGGTGGTTTATTTCCCTCTTCGCGTATGTCGGTGGCGGCTTATGCGCCTTCACACAGCCTTGCTGCAAGAGTTTTTTGAAGATTTCCCCAGTATTTGCGGTCGTAAAGGGATTCGGGGAAACTCGCCATCCGGGGTACCATAGAGCAGGGGCCTCGTTAGAGGAGCCGGCTTCTGTCATATCCGGATCCTCTTGATTGTATCTTGAGATGGGCTGCTCTTTCAGGGATATGTTCCTGAATTGTTGGTCCAGGCTCGGGCCTCCAACGTCGGCTGTGGATCGCGTCAGCGGTATGAGCCATTCTTGTTCATCAGCTTCGGGAGGTTTGAGGTTCTTGAAGCGCATATAGTCGCTTTCCTCAAATTCCCGTTGGGCTGCTTCCCTGGCTGTCATCAGGACCATAGAATTGCCTTCCGGGTCGATCCTCCCCTTCTGGATAAGGGACTCGATCTAATCCCGGACATCATGGCACCTGTCCGTAGGGTGCAGTAGCATGGCGTGATATCGACAGTACATGGGGTGATTTAACTCCCTTTCAGTGTACGTTGGTGGCGGTATGTGGGCCATCACGACACCCTGTTGTAGGAGCTTTTCGAAGATCTCCCCAATACTTCCGGTCGCCAAGCGACTCTGGTGGGGAATTCGCCCTCCCGGGGACCACCAGGTGGGAGCTTCGCCAGACTAGCCGGCTTCTGTCATATCTGGGTCTGGGAAAGTAAAAGCCACCGGTGTATAGATTTCCGGCGGATCGATGACGTTGGCTGTGTGCGTGACAACGTCGGCTGAATGATCTATCCATTCGCGGATGTGAGGCTGCGGCGGGTCGACACGGGCGTTGCCCAAGTCGATGATCCCTTGGTTGACCCATGCTTCAGCTTTGTCTTTAAAGACGTAGCAGTCCTCTAAAGCATGCCCTGCATCTTGATGGTATATGCAGTAGTTTGGCGGGACGCTTGTTGGCGGCTGGCAGCCTAATAATCCTGCCCGCAGGCAAGTACGGTAGAGTGCCAGTGTCCGATGGCGCGGGAAGGAATATAATCTTCCGGCTATTTCATCATCAGACGGGTTTGAAGACTCCTTCGAGATCCACCCCCCGCAGGGAGGGTGCGTCCGGGTCGCAGATGTGCCTACAGGCACCTGGAGTCCTTACTGGAGGGCCGCCAGACTTTCTTGCATGGTCCTTAGGTACGTCAGCATTTGGCGCTGACCGTGCCGCAGCGATTGAATCTGCCTTTCCAGGTTTTGCACTGTCTCCGACCATGTTCTGTGCTCCGAAGCGGAGGGATGATCCCCTTCCCATCCGTTTGTGGAATGAGCATCCCAAGGATTTGCCTCGAGGTCTTCTGGTTCAGGAGCCGGCGCATTGATATGGATGACGTTGGCCGAATGCTTCGATTGGTCCCAGGCATGGGGCTGTAGAGGATCGACCAAATGTTCATGCATGGTGATGAGGGACTCTGGATCAGCTTCTGTACTTCATTTTTGAAAACGTAGCAGTCTTCAATAGAGTGCCCCAGCATGCGGTGGTAGAGACAGTAATTCGGCTCATCCACTTATCTGCTTCACTTGGTCTTCTTAGTCCGGAAGCGTGAGCAGGTCATTCTTCATGCACAGCTTGAAGAGCATCTTCGTATGGTCCCTTTTGAAGGAATACGGCGTGCTCATACGCTGTGGCAGTGAAGTTGGAGGCGGTCTTTCTTCCACCTTCTTACTTGGAGCGCCAGAGGCCATGATCTTCTTCCCCTTATTTTGCGGGGCGAAGTCCACAGCATTGGCTTCTTTGCCAACGACGCGCTCCTTGCCCGGCTTGCTTTTCGGAGGAGTTTGCATCGGGTTGTCGGCGAAGAACATTTCGATCTCTGCCACGACCGAATTAAGCTGGTCAAAGCCTTTGATGTTTCTTCCCAGCAGCTTTTCGCTTATCTGCGCCGCCAGGCCCCGTCGACAGATAATTATGGCATCTTCTTGCGTCGGGGGGTTGTCGCACCTCATGCTGAAGTCACGCCACCGCTTGATGAAGTCGAGTGCCGTTTCTCCTTTCCTTTGCTTGAGGGAGCATAGTTCTGCAAGCGACACCTTTCTTTCGGCCGTTTGGAAGCGGTCGATAAATTTCTTTTGGAGGTCAGCGCAATCGACAATGGAATTGGGCCTTAACCTTGAGTACCATTGGAAGGCGGTACCCGTCAGGGACGTTGCGAAGTAACGGAGGAGGTAAGATTCATCGAATGCCAACTCTCCCATGGCCGTTATATAGTAGGCCAGGTGCTCGTTTGGCGAGCCCTGTCCGTCGAACTTCTGCAACTTTGGCGCCTTGGGGCAGTCCAGTAGTAGCTTCTTGAATTGATGGTGGACGGGGTATGGTACACTGTATAGATCTACAGTGGCAGTTCCCTCGCCTCGTCGAGCGAAGCGGTCGTCCACGATCTTTTCGATCATTCGCCGCTGAGCCACGATATCTTCGACCGCAGAGGCTTGGGAGTTTATGCCCCTGCGTTGCTGTTGGGCCGGGTCAACGGTGTAGTCATTAACCACGGCCGTGCGTTGGTTGACATCGGGCATGTCGCCTTGTTGATGTCTTGTCCGAGCATTTTGGTTTGCCGTCGGCACTTGGCGGCGTGGCGCGTTTGCCCCTACCTGCTGCCCTCGTTCCGTCAGGAGATTGGCCATTTCAGCCTGCCAATGCTGTATGAAATCATACTTGGCGTCGTCCTCATTGCCTGGAAGGCGGCTCTGGTTGGCGGCATGACGAATACTTCAGCTTGCTCCCCGTCAGCCGGCAGTTGTTGATCTCCGAGATGGAGGCTGGCGACTTCGTCTTCTTCCCCTCCTTCGAGGTCCAGCTGGACTTGTCCCGGGAGGGATCTTTGGTCATGCTCGAGTGGAGGCTCGAGAACTTGCCCCTGATTCAAGGGCCCAGCTTGACTGCCTTGCTGCCCCTGGGGAGGTCTTCTGGCAGGGTTCCGGGTATACCGAGCAATGGCTTCGCCCTCCTGGCCGGGTTCATCTATCCTGAATGCCCCGAGAGGGACGCCGGATGGCCCAGCCGCTTCTCTTCCAGAAGCGTAGCAGGTGAAGATTTTCATGCCTCCACCTTCTTCAGATGTCCGCTGCACCCTTCGCTTCTTGGGCCTCTGGGTGTTTGGACGGAGTGCTGCCCCCAGTCTGCTGAAGACTGAGGTGCTCAGCCTTCAAAGACCGAGACCCTAGGCGCGGAAGCTTCAACGTGACTCGTGTCTCCTTCTCCAGTAGGTCCTGCTTGGGCGGAGATGAAGTTGGGCTTCCGGTAGACACCCCTCCTTTTCTGTTTGCGAGGACGAGGAAGTTCGGGGTCCTGAGTTTTTTCTCGCTCAGGTGTAGCCTTCTTGGGGCGTTCGGCGGGTTGATCCGCTCTAGCTTGCTTGATTTGGCGGGCTTCCTGCTTGGTCACCCACATTTGCCTCATTTTGCGAGGCTGCTGGGGTGCCGAGGTTGATGCCTGCCCCTGTCAGGCTCCTTTTGGGGAGTCCCGATCTTCTTGACGCATCCCTTAGAGGGGAGCGAACTTGTTGGAGGTTGCCACCGCGGGGACGCTTCTGTCCCGGGGCAGTATCGGCTCGCCTCCATCGAGCCTGATGCGAATGTCTCCTACGAGCACGGTCTTGCCGGAGTTGGAGACGATTGCTCGGGGCTTGCTGCCCCTGCGTCCTTGGCGTTGTCCCCGTTTTCTAGGGACTGCGACGCAAGAGATGGTGTTTACCGAGAAGACTCGGCCTTGACTTGGGCGGGGTTTGGTGCCCCTGGTTGCAGTAGCTTCGAGCGCCGCCTTCGGAGTAGCTTGGATGGCGGGGACCACCCCTAGGAAGAAAGGGGATCCCACTACTGCGGGGAAGTCGCCGAACACGATCGGCGTGGTCAAATAGCCACATTTGGCGTGGCAGGCGACGACCAACGGACCGTAGGTGACGGCGGCCATCGAGTCAAGCTTGAAGTTGCAGGTGGGGACGGGCTTTTGACGCCGGCGTTTGCTCCTTGTACCTGTAGTGTGGAAATTAGTCATCTTCTATTTCTATATCGGCATAAGGTTTTTTACATATGCATGGAAGGCAGGAACAGTCCCACCGGGCGTGCCAGATTGTTGGTACACGGAATATTTCGCCTCATTTTTATTTTTTGAGGAAATGAATTTCGCTCCGGAGGGTTCCGTCCATTTGTCTTTCGTTTCGGTGGGCATGCCAGACTGTTTACGAGAAACAGATAAAGAGATTTATTTTACGAGGAGTATTGGGTGCGAACCCTGATACCCTCGAATTTCATTTCATTTATTTATTTTTTCCGCGTGCGCTTATATTTTCAGGGCGATTGGAGTGGTCGTGTACTGGACCGTTCCCCACCGACCGAAGTCGGTGTTTCATTTACATCGAGTGCAAAACTCGAATACCTTCGATGCGTAATGTTTGTAAAAGACCATATGCCGAAATTTAAAGGAAACATATGACAAGTAAATTTCCACAATTTCATTCAAGCATGCTCATGTCATTTATATTTATGACATTTATATTTGCGCCTTTAATGGGGTTTTTTGTACCACCACTGGGCGTTCATACAGCATGTCATATACATGGGTGTCGACGACGGGGTGTTTGTGCCTCCGTTGGACGTCACACAGTATGGGGATTACATCGATGTTCGTAACGGGGTGTTTGTTCCTCCGTTCAACATTTACAGGATGTAAAGTTTATATTTGTGCTCACAACGGGGTGTTTGTGCCTCCGTCGGGTCTTAATGCCCGCAGCGGGGTGTTTATGCCTCCGCTGGACATTTATAGACAAGTCATCTCTTTTGAGTCGACGACAGGGTATTTGTTCCGCTGTCGGACAATATTGCCTCTACGTGTGTCGCTTCATTGACAACGGAGGACTTAAATGAAGATGCCGGGAGTCATGTAACAACCTGTGGTGACTTCGCACGGACGAGGCGCAGGAAGGCCCGAACGCGGCGGACAGAACACCAAAAGCAGCCAGAGACTTCCTCTCCAGCACCCGTTGACCAGAGCTCAAAGCTCCGGGGCCAAACAGACCAGGCGAGCGTGGGCGATGAGCGTGCGGCCTTTTTCTTTAAGCTCTCGCACGTGGGTGTATGACTTGGTGTTGTTGCTCGGGTGTGGTCTCTGCGCTCTTTGCAATGGGGGTATGCCCCCCTATTTATAGGATTTTCAGGGGTCGCACCGGCAGGGGTACACGGCCCGGCGGAGGTTGGCGGCACGAGCGTTGAGGCGGGACGAACCGGCGGAGGTTGGCGCACAGGAGGCCGAACGGGCGGGGGTACCGCCAGTCAGGGCCCGGACCAGAGGGGGTGCTGCCTGGCGGCCCCCCGAACGGGGGGGGGGGGGGGGTGCGGCTGGCGGCCCCCCGAACGGCGGGGGGCCGAACCGACGCCCCCCCCCCCCCCGAACGGCAGGGGTGCGGCTGGCGGCCCCCCGAACCGGCGGGGGTGCGGCCTGGCACCCCCCCGCCCCCAACCGGCGGGGGTTCGGACCGGCGCTCCCCCCCCCCCCCCCCCCCTAACCGACGGGGGTCCGCCTGGCCCACCCCTATAAAAGGGTGGGACCTCTTCTTCTTGGAACATCTTCTCCGCTTTTTCCGGTTTCAGGGAGAGAGCTCTGTGGGGCCTTCCGTGCCGGGTTTGTTGGTTGACGGCCGTGCCGCGGACGTGCACACGTGCACCGCTCGTGCGTCTTCGACCGTTTCACGTGCGTTTGACTCCGTTTTTGAGGAGCACGTGCATTTAGCTTTTCTGAAGCCGTCCATGTCGTGCGCGGTCACGAACGCGAGTCTGGACATCGAGTTTCAGCCGTCCGGGGTACGTACTTCTCGCCCCCGACGAACTTCTGGGACATCTCACTTCCAGGTCACCCCTGGTTGACGCGAGCACCCGGACCCGCTCGTCTCGGGTGCCCGAGTGGGGAGGCCGGGGTTTGTGCGGTCCTTCATAGCCTTCCGGGCGATTTCGTTGCCCTGGGCTCGTCGGAACCCTGATATTTTTTCAGGTTCAACAGCGGCCTATCGGGCCGTCGCGTTCGCAGGGTCTGCGCCTGAATCTGACAGAGAAAGGACAGTGCTTTGGATTGCGGATAGGACTTTCCTTATTTTGATACAGGGTTGTTCTAAAATAGAGAACAAATTGTACAGTGCATGAAAAATAACGACACCAGTTTTAAACCAACCTAGACATGCAAAGGTGTTTCCAGTAAATCGGAATTAGAAAACAATGATGGTTTCGATAGACTTTAATCAAGTCAAACACAACGTAATACCAAGTGCAACCTGAAAACGTAGTTTCATACAGCAACCCTCTTACAATGCTTATAACTCTCTAACTAATGACATTTAGACAAAATGTTCAACACAAAACATGACGAGGACAACTAGTAGAAAAACTTTCATGTTGTGGGTTTGCTCTAATTCGGTCTTAAATCACATACAACATATAAAGAACAGGAAAAGCCCTAACAGTGCGTGATTTTGGCAAAACGCTTATAATTCAAAATCTACTCATTGAAATTCGATGAAACCAGTGGGAAATGAAAGTTAACTTGATGCTCTACACATTGGTATAGGATATGTTAAGATTTGGCCCGAGAAAACCTACCTTTTGGGTTGATGAAGTCTCGTTCTTCAGAAATCCCGTGTTCAGATCACTGTTTGTAGAACGCCTAATACACCATGTATACTGCATGGAATTTGGGCATTCCACTGGGTTAGGAAGTAGACTCGACCCTCTTTCCAGGGGTATAAGCCTTGCAAGGTTTGGTTAGGTTTGACTACCTTTGGTCGACTTCAAGTGGACGGTTTGTGCAGGTCGTAGCAGACGAACGGGGGAAGAAGATGAGCTTGGTATGCTTGATCTCCTACTCTCCAGCCTCCAAGAGCTCCTCCACACGACCCCAGCAAGTTGTAAACTCGTCCCTAGGGTTTGGGTGAAGAGTATTTAAGCATCCATGGTGTTTAGGAGTCCTATTGTAACTAGGAAAGAAGGGTTGCGGGATTGGCATGTTGGTTTCCTATTTTTGATGATTTCTTCCTCCATTAGAGAGTCTTGGCCATCAAGAAACCTCCATGGGTGGGTAGGCATGAATTTGGGTTGCCAAGATTGCAAGATCACTTCCCAATCCCATTCAAATTACCTCTTCCTAATTTCAGCTTATTTAAGCTACGAATTTCCATGCATTTTCTTACTTTATTGGATTTTTGGGTCATATGTGGTTCATTGGCCCAATTAAGATATTGAGTCATTAATATATAATGTTGGAAGTCTCTCCAACATTTTTACCAATTTTTTTGTTGCTTCGTATTTCCGTGTTAACAATTTTCGACTTGTTTCCTAATTTGGATAATCGGTCACCATGTGATGTACACTGGTTAAATCAGATTTTTCGTCGTACGAATTTCTTTGTGGAACATTTAAGAATAATGTGTGGGGTTGATTATAATTTTTACGGAATTTTCTGATGGTTTTACCACATACGATAATAATTCGTATGTTTTAAATACTTTGATATTATGGAAATTATTTATTTCCATTTATTTGAATTTTTATATAGTTAAAATTTCCGGGGTGCTACACCCTCCCCCACTTAAGAGAATTTGGTCCCCAAATTCATGCATAGAAAGTTTTTGTACATGTGAGGTGTACTTGTGAATAGCTCCGGGTCTCTTTTGTGCATTGCTTCCTCGGTTTCCACGTGTCATCTTCGTCCATGCGTTGATTCCATCTAACCCTTACTAGTGGAATGACCTTGTTCCTTAGTTGGCGCAGTTCCCGCTCCACGATCTTAACTGGCTTCTCTTGATAGGTCCCGTCTTTGTTAAATTCCAAGAGTTCATATTCTATGACATACACGGATCTCGCACATACTTTTTCAACATGGATATGTGGAACACATTGTGTATTCCATCCATTTGTGGCGGTAAAGCGAGACGATATGCCACCTCACCGACTCTTTCAAGGATTTTGAAAGGCCCGACAAACCTTGGTGACAACTTGCCTTTAATGCCAAAACGCCTGATCCCACAGCTGGAGACACTTTTAAGAATACATGTTCCCCAGCCTGAAACTCCAGGTCTCTTCTTCTATTATCTGCATATGTCTTTTGTCTTTGCTGCGCCACTGCCATTCTTTCTTTAATAAGCTTTACCTTCTCTGTGGTTTCCCTTATCATCTCTGATCCTAGCATTTGTTTTTCGCCAACTTCATACCAGCATATTGGAGATCGGCAACTCTTGCCATAGAGTGCCTCAAATAGTGCCATTTGAATGCTAGCTTGATAGCTATTATTGTAGGCGAACTCCACGAGATGTAAGTGTTCGTGCCAGCTACCTCCAAAATCTAGGACACATGCTCTAAGCATATCTTCAATCACTTGGTTGGTTCTCTCCGTCTGGCCATCTGTCTGTGGATGGAAAGCCATGCTAAAGTTTAGTTTAGATCCTAAGGAGTAGTGCAGTCCTTTCCAAAAGTGGGATGTAACCTAGGGTCTCTATCAGACATGATAGCCACCGGTACTCTATGTAATCTGACTATTTCCTTCACATACAATGCAGCCAGAACATCTACTGACCACTTATTCTTCACTGGCAAGAAGTGAGCCGACTTAGTTAAGCGGTCGACAATAACCCAGATACCATCGAATCCACCTCTAGATTGGGTAGTCCGAAAATAAAGTCCATCCTATGCCTTCCCACTTCCATGCCGGGATTCTAGGGGTTGAGCTTTCCTGCGGGTCGCAAGTGTTCCGCCTTGACCTTTTGACATGTTAAGCATCGTGCGACATATTCCGCCACTTCTCTCTTCAATTAGGCCACCAAAAGCTTCTTTTCAAATCTTGATACATTTTGGTAGTTCCAGGATGAATGATATACCTGGTCTTGTGAGCCTCATCCATAATCATTTTCTTTGTCTCCGCATGGTCGGGTACACAGACTCGATCTCGGAATAATAGTCTTCCATCTTCAGTTAATGAGAAATCCGGCCTCTGGTCTAGATTAGCCTTAATCTCCACAAGTATAGGGTCATTGTCTTGGAGTGTTGTGATGTCCTCCAATAGTGTAGGTTGTGCTCTAACACTAGCAACAAGGCATCCCTTCTTTTTGATGTCAGCATCAATATTTAACTTGGCGAAGTCTTCTAATAACTTCCATTCGTCCACTATTAAACTTGACAATGTGATCATTGGCTTTCTACTTAGAGCATCTGCCACAGCATTTGCTTTTCCTGGATGATATTGGATCGTGAAGTCGAAGTCTTTGAGATACTCCAACCACCTCCGCTGTCTCATATTCAAGTCCAGCTGAGAAAACAGATACTTCAAGCTTTTATGGTCAGAAAACACAATGAATTTCTCACCATATAGATAATGACGCCATATCTTCAAGGCGAAGACTACAGCAGCTAGCTCCAGATCATGTATAGGATAATTGTCCTCGTGCTTTTTCAATTGTCTGGACGCGTAGCATATAACTTTCTCATTTTGCATCAGCACACAGCCAAGGCCGATCCCGGATGCATCGGTGTATAATTCAAAACTACCCCCGGCAACTGGCAGTGTCAGTATGGGTGCTCTTTCAATGCCTTGAAACTTTCTTCACATTCCTCATTCTATACAAATGGATTCTCCTTTCTGGTAAGCCTGGTCAATGGTACAGCTATTTTTGAGAAATCTTTAATGAAGCGACGATAATAACTGGTTAAACCCAGAAAGCTCCTAATCTCCGACACAGTTGTCGGCCTTCCCCAGTTCTTTACCGCCTCCACCTTAGATGGATCCACAGAGATTCCCTCCCTGGATATGATGTGACCAAGGAAAGACACTTCCTCCATCCAGAATTCACACTTACTAAGTTTAGCATAGAGTTGATTATCTCTGAGCACTTGCAGAGCAACCTTCAAGTGTTCCTCATATTCTTCTTTGGATTTGGAGTAAATAAGAATGTCGTCAATGAACACCACTATAAACTGGTTCAAGTATGGCCCATAAATATTGTTCATAAGTTGCATGAAAGCCGCTGGAGCATTTGTTAAACCAAACGGCATGACCACGAACTCATAGTGACCATATCTACTCCGGAATACAGATCTGTGAATATCCTCCTCCTTTATTCTTAGTTGATGGTAGCCTGATCTTAGATCTATCTTGGAGAAATACTGTGCACTGGAGATCTGGTCAAACAGTTCGTCGATGCGGGGCAGTGGATACTTATTCTTTATTGTCAACTGGTTTAACTGACGGTAATCAATACATAGCCTCATTGTCCCGTCCTTCTTTCTGACGAATAGCACTGGCGCTCCCCACGGGGATGTGCTAGGCTTGATAAAACCCTGATCTAGCAATTCTTGGATCTGTCTTTTCAACTCCTGCAATTCAACAGGGGACATGCAATACGGAGCTTTTGAAATAGGGCTTGCCCCAGGGAGTAATTCAATGGTGAAGTTTACCTCCCGCTCATGTGGTATACTAGGTAATTCCTCTGGAAATACATCAGGATAGTCCCTGGCTATTGGAATGTCCTCTAGGGTTGGTTTCTTCTTTTCGGTTGCCAAGACGGAAACTAGGAAAGCATCACAACTCTGGTTAATCAGCTTAGAAGCCTTTAGGGGGATATCAAGATAGGGTGCTTGTGATATCGGGTGCCAAGTAGTGATAGAGTTGGAAGGTTTGGTCTTTTAAAAGTGACCCTCCTATGGCGACAGTTTACATCGGCATCATATTCAATTAGCCAATCGACACCCAAAATGGCATCATAAACCTTCATGTCTAAACAGATAAGGTCGGCAGGGAGATTGTGTCCTCCAATTATAGTTTCACATTTTTGGCAAGTAGTGAGTGAGTTCAGATTCTGAGCCTAGTGGAGAGGTTACAGTGATCTTGGATTTCAAGGGTACAGGTTTGACAGGTAGAGTTGCAGCAAATGTGGTGGAAATAAAAAAATATGCAGCTCCAGTCTGATTCTAGCCTGAACTACATTTTGTAGTGCCTGGGTCAATCCAGCCACGGCTTCTTGCATAACTTGCCACTGATTACGAGCCATTGCAGTTGAGTGTATGAGTTATGAAGGTTCCTGAGAAAAGGATGGAAACCAATTAATGTCTCTAGATACATTATAAGAGTCAATGGGTAGGAGTGTTTTAAGTCTTTCTAACATATTCCCAGTCTCTACCCATTCTCATCAGGTACTGTATTAATTTTCATGACCTAGGTTCCATAGGTATCTCCTATTCCTGAGACGTATCCTATTTGGTATTCCTAGGCTCTGATACCACTTAACTGTCACGTCCGAGAATTACGTAGCAGATTTATAAATTAATTAATGCGGAATAATTATTCGAGTCGATATCCCGAGACGTGAACAGTCGGCAAATAAGTCTCTAGCTAGCACGCACTAAATGTATAACAACATACATCGTCATAGGGCCCAAATATTGAACTCAACTAATCTTTTATTCAAATCTCAACTCATTGTATTAAAAATAGAAACTAATACAGGACTAAGACTCAATAAAAGAGAAATTACACTTATTCCTCACTTCCTACTACAAGGTTCTACACTCAAAGCAAACTACTATAACTAGAACTCATAGTTGGAACGCTCTTCACTCGGACGCATTCCCATCCTCGACTTGCTCTTCTCTTGATCATCATAGTCACCTAGATTAGGTAAAAGTAGGGGATGAGCAAACTAGCCCAGTAGGATTTATATCTCAATGTGCGGGCAATGATATAAGTGATTAGCAATTTAGAACTAGGTAAGCACGATGAATGATATGATATGCATGTACGAATAAAACTCATTAAAACATGATACATGAAACAAGCTAGAGAGAGTGATTATGATAGAACAAGATTGGTGAACAAGAGGATAAGATAGAACTAGCAATAGATCACTTTGTACAAGCACGCAAGATTTCACTTGATGTCAATAGTTTTCAAGAACGCAAGATATCACTAATTGCATTAAATGCAGGATGGCCATATCACGCAAGCAAGCAAGCAAGAATGTACGAGCACGATAATGTAACACTAATCAGGCACGTAGACACTAATGTACACCAAGAAAAGATCCATCAAGAATGTACACCAGGACACGTGTATGTGGTTATTGTATCTATCATTCAACAAGCAAGCAAGACTCCCAGCGCAGATGCAACGCCAGTAATCATTATACTCCATGGTTAACAGTATATTTATGACTCGCCGTCATTGGGGCTAGACTGGAGCCTTTGGACACACGCCGTGCCTTGTCAGCAATCTCATGAAACATTTTAAATGTAGATCCCCACAGTCATTAATAATGGCCAATGAGAGTTTCAATAAGTAAGCATATGTAATGTCACGTTCATGATGATGATGAGAATAAGTAATAAGTAAATTGAACATGATTTCATAAGAACAATGGTCAAGAGATAAATTCGGCAGCATAACGGTACGATTTATACTTTAATTCAATCTTTACATTAATGGCTTTAGTCTAGATTGTAAATCACACTCACGAGAACAAGAAGAGAAAGGAAGTGCATGCTATCTTCAGGGAACATCAATGGTACAACCAACTCGCCGGCCATGTGGGAATCCATGGTCAGAGGAGATTTACAGAGGCCTTGGAGAACAGGTCACTAGTCTACCGATTCGGAATGACCGGTAGAGAGCTTCCAAATTCCCAAGAAAGGCTGCCTAACAGTGCAAGTGTGTAGTGATGTACGTGTCTCAATTCACAATTCATCGGTCTCAAACTCACGGAAAGCACTTAACATGATGGCATGCAATGAACAATGCATTTAACTACACATGGGTTTGCAAGATTTAAAGATGATAATTATCATTTAATCAAGCTAGAACGGTAACAAGAGTCAATCACAAGTTCCATGAATGATCATATCATTAAGAAAGTAATTAGAATAATATTCATATAATTAAGGCTTTTTAAATGGGTTAAACACTTTTAAGCCATTAAATAGACATCATGTAATGATCAAACCCAAGACATGCAACTTACACAATAAATATCATGTTAACAGACCTCGGGTATATGCGGTAAGATTTGCAAGAAAACAGGTGGTTTCATGTAAAAATCCTGAGATCGCGACGCACCCCAGTAAGGGTAGCGACGGGGTCAGGTCAGAACGCGACAGAGCCTTGTAAGGATCGCGACAGACACTTGTAAGGGTAGCGACGGGTCGGGACCAGAACGCGACATAGGGATGTGAACAACGCGACGGGGAAGTCGGATCAGGCAGCGAGATAGCGACGGAGTGCTCGTCGCATTCAGAACGCGACTATGGTGCTGTCGCAACAAGACCTCAGAACGCGGCCTATCGGGCTGTCGCGTTCGCAGGGTCTGCACCTGAATCTGACAGAGAAAGGACAGTGCTTTGGATTGCGGACCAGACTTTCCTTATTTTGACACAGGGTTGTTCTAAAATAGAGAACAAATTGTACAGTGCATGAAAAATAACGACACCAGTTTTAAACCAACCTAGACATGCAAAGGTGTTTCCAGTAAATCGGAATTAGAAAACAATGATGGTTTCGATAGACTTTAATCAAGTCAAACACAACGTAATACCAAGTGCAACCTGAAAACGTAGTTTCATACAGCAACCCTCTTACAACGCTTATAACTCTCTAACTAATGACATTTAGACAAAACGTTCAACACAAAACATGACGAGGACAACTAATAGAAAAACTTTCATGTTGTGGGTTTGCTCTAATTGGTCTTGAATCACATGCAACATATAAAGAACAGGAAAAATCCTAACAGTGCGTGACTTTGGCAAAACGCTTATAATTCAAAATCTACTTATTGAAATTCGATGAAACCAGTGGGAAACGAAAGTTAACTTGATGCTCTACACATTGGTATAGGATATGTTAAGATTTGGCCCGAGAAAACCTACCTTTTGGGTTGATGAAGTCTCGTTCTTCAGAAATCCCGTGTTCAGACCACTGTTTGTAGAACGCCTAATACACCGTGTATACTGCATGGAATTTGGGAATTCCACGTGGGTTAGGAAGTAGACTCGACCCTCTTTCTAGGGGTATAAGCCTTGCAAGGTTTGGTTTAGGTTTGGCCTACCTTTGGTCGACTTCAAGTGGACGGTTTGTGCAGGTCGTAGCAGACGAACGGGGGAAGAAGATGAGCTTGGTATGCTTGATCTCCTACTCTCCAGCCTCCAAAAGTTCCTCCACACGACCCCAGCAAGTTGTAAACTCGTCCCTAGGGTTTGGGTGAAGAGTATTTAAGCATCCATGGTGTTTAGGAGTCCTATTGTAACTAGGAAAGAAGGGTTGCGGGATTGGCATGTTGGTTTCCTATTTTTGATGATTTCTTCCTCCATTAGAGAGTCTTGGCCATCAAGAAACCTCCATGGGTGGGTAGGCACGAATTTGAGTCGTTGCCAAGATTGCAAGATCCCTTCTCAATCCCATTCAAATTACCTCTTCCTAATTTCAGCTTATTTAAGCTACGAATTTCCATGCATTTTTTTACTTTATTGGATTTTTGGGTCATATGTGGTTCATTGGCCCAATTAAGATATTGGGTCATTAATATATAATGTTGGAAGTCTCTCCAACATTTTTACCAAATTTTTGGTTGCTTCGTATTTCCGTGTTAACAGTTTTCCGACTTGTTTCCTAATTTGGATAATCGGTCACCATGTGATGTACACTTGGTTAAATCGGATTTTTCGTCGTACGAATTTCTTTGTGGAACATTTAAGAATAATGTGTGGGGTTGATTTATAATTTTTACGGAATTTTCCGATGTGTTTTAGCACATACGATAATGATTCGTATGTTTTAAATGCTTTGATATTTTGGAAATTATTTATTTCTATTTATTTGAATTTTTATATAGTTAAAATTTCCGGGGTGCTACATGGTTCCCCTCACCGGATCGTATCAGATAACGGTACGCTCTTCAAAAACAAGACAATATATGTGTTGGCGGCCGAATTCCATATAGACCGGAGGACGTCAACAGTCTACAACCCTCAAGCCAACGGTCTGGCGGAAGCCTTCAACAAGACCCTCTGCAAATTGCTTGCCAATATAGTCGGCAACCGCAAGCGCGACTGGGGGGAGAAAATACATGAAGCACTCTGGGTGTACCGAACGGTCTACCGGACCCCCACTGGGTGCTCCCCCTTCTCTCTGGTGTACGGAGCTGAAGCCATGCTCCCTATTGAAATCGAAATGTCCTCCTACATGGTAGTTGTTGACATGAAAAAATTGTGCTAATTCCCCATTCCCAGATATCCCCTTCTCCCCCCCCCCCCCCTCAACCGATGGGACTCCCATCGGTTAAGGGGGTTCTCCCCCTCAACCGATGGGACTTCCATCGGTTAAGGGTCTCTCCATCGGTTAAGGGGCTCTTCCCCCTCAATCGATGGGGGTACCATCGGTTAAGGGGGTCCTCCCCCTCAACCGATGGGACTTCCATCGGTTGAGAGGATTCTCCCCCTCAACCGATGGGGGTACCATCGGTTAAGGGGATATCCCCTTTAACCGATGGGACTCTCATCGGTTAAAGGGGATTTCCCCTTTAACCGATGATACTCTCATCGGTTAGAGGGGGGGGGGCCTACCCACTACGCATGTAAGGGGGGCCTTCCCCTATAAAAGGCCCCCCACTCCCCCCCATTTTGAGGAGCAGCCCCCAAGGAGCATGGAAAAGCTCCTTTGCGCTGCCCCTAGGCTGTCCAAAAATCCTAGAAATTCCAAAGAAATAGAAAAACCTTTCTCCCTCTTCCCAAAGATCTCCTCTTCTGTTCCTCAAGTCCCCTTGCTTGGTGTGAAGGTACCGGCCCCTTCCCTCCGCTCGGTGCAAAGCGTGGAACGCCCGATAAAGCAAAAGAACCGGGAGATCGTCTTCATACGACATCGACATCTCCTCCATGCCCCTATTATAGTGCGTTTGAAGATTATATATGCAGATGGATATGCACTCATTGAATGTTCAAATATATTAATGAAATGCATGAGTTTTCATATTAATACCAAAACATGATATTACATAAACATAAGATTTATTTAGTCATGAGTTTTAGTTATCACCAAAACATGAGATAACCAAAAGAGTGGTTCAACAATAATTTCTTCCCTACATACCACACTCTCCCCCTTGCAGCAAGTCCAGCGAGGGGCCGCATATAGACCACCCCAGTGAGATCCCCATTAAGAAATCCTTTTCTTTAAGATCAAGCTGATGAGATCCTAAGAAAACTGAACAAAAAGGGAAAGCATAACATGCGTAGACTCCAATTTAACCACAGTTGAAATCAAGGTTTGCTGGATCGGCGATTCGGACAGAATCGAGTTCTCCCTAATTCGGTTCGATTCACATGAATCGGTCTGATTCGCATAGGATTATTATATATATTATATTATGTATGTATATATATGCGTGTGTGTGTGTGTGTATTACCCATAGGGGAACACAGTTTCCTCTTCATACTTATTTTTTCATTTACTTAAGATATTACATGTAAATAAGGAAGTACCCCTCATTTGAATCTAATAAAATATCAAAAAAATCATCTCTCTTACAAAAAAAAAGTCAACTCTCTCATCGAAGAAGAAAATCGCGATTTCAGTAATTTAGCGAAATGCTAACTTTCTAATCTCTCATAATTTGGTCTATCTAAAAATTGATAATTCAAATAAACCATATGGAACACTAAGAATCCAAAGTTCGATAAAAAAAGTCAAACGTGCATGTGACTTCTCCAAGGGAGCTGCTCTCCTACTGAAAAAAGTCACATGCACGTTTGACTTTTTTTAGCAGACTTTGGATTTTTAGTGTTCCATATGGTTTATTTAAATTATCAAATTTTTAGATAGACCAAATTATGAGATATTAGAAAGTTAGCATTTCGCTAAAATCACCAAAATCGCGATTTTCTTCTTCGATGGGAGAGTTGACTTTTTTTGTAATAGATATGATTTTTTTGATATTTTTATTGGATTCAAATGGGGGGTACTTTCTTATTTACATGTAATATCTTAAATAAATGAAACAATAAATTATAACATGAATGTAAATAAGGTATGAGTTCCATGTCATACCATGTGAATCCCTCAGCCCATTCTCATATCTAACATACATATGTTACATATATGCATGCATATATGTCTTACATATACATGTATATGTAATATATATTCATTATATACATATATATATTATATTTATGTATGTATATATATGCGTGTGTGTGTGTGTGTATTACCCATAGGGGAACACAGTTTCCTCTTCATACTTATTTTTTCATTTACTTAAGATATTACATGTAAATAAGGAAGTACCCCTCATTTGAATCTAATAAAAATATCAAAAAAATCATTTCTCTTACAAAAAAAAAGTCAACTCTCTCATCGAAGAAGAAAATCGCGATTTCAGTGATTTTAGCGAAATGTTAACTTTCTAATCTCTCATAATTCGGTCTATCTAAAAATTTGATAATTCAAATAAACCATATGGAACACTAAGAATCCAAAGTCCGATAAAAAAAGTCAAACGTGCATGTGACTTCTCCAAGGGAGCTGCTCTCCTACTGAAAAAAGTCACATGCACGTTTGACTTTTTTTAGCAGACTTTGGATTTTTAGTGTTCCATATGGTTTATTTAAATTATCAAATTTTTAGATAGACCAAATTATGATATATTAGAAAGTTAGCATTTCGCTAAAATCACCAAAATCGCGATTTTCTTCTTCGATGGGAGAGTTGACTTTTTTTGTAATAGATATGATTTTTTTGATATTTTATTGGATTCAAATGGGGGTACTTTCTTATTTACATGTAATATCTTAAATAAATGAAACAATAAATTATAACATGAATGTAAATAAGGTATGAGTTCCATGTCATACCATGTGAATCCCTCAGCCCATTCTCATATCTAACATACATATGTTACATATATGCATGCATATATGTCTTACATATACATGTATATGTAATATATATTCATTATATACATATATTATATTATATTTTTTATATTTATATATACATGTGAATCGGACCGAATCAGGCGAATCGCGAATCGGGTTTCCCCTTATCCGCTCCGATTCGCCCGAATCAGCCCGATCCGATTCGCCATGACAAACCATGGTTGAAATGTCTCGAAAATTCAAAATAATAAACTCCACATGCCTGAGTTAACCACTCTATATTGTTGGACAATTCCATAAAGTAGTATTTGATGGCATAAACTCCATGGGAGCTGAATACGATACTTCCAGCAAGAAATTCTACCAAGTCCCAAGTATGATTATGCTGTGGAGGATGCATCTGCTCATTCATAGCTTCCACCCATTTGGATCTTTCACTGCCTTTGAAGATAATAAATTAGGAACATGATTTGTAGAAATGGATGAAAGAAGAGAATAATAAGAAAGTTGACATGCAAGAGTAAGACACAAAATTGGAAATAAAGTGATAAGTACATGCCTGAGCCACCTTTGCAAATTGCAATGGGAAGATCAAGGTCCAAGAGAGAAGTACAAGAAGAAGAAACACTAAATGGTGGACTTGGAGGCTCTTGAGATGATGAATCTCTGAGAATTCCTGGTTTGTGCTACGTTTGCTTCAAAGAGTTGGTGTCACCACATCCAACCCAACATCAAAGGAGCCTGGTCCTAAGGAAGAAGAGATTAATGCTTAGAACACAGGGAGCCGACAGAGGAACCGGAAGATAAGAATAGTCCTACATTTAAAAGGGGCAAAACCATGATGTGCTTATAGCCTTCTCCACTCATCGCCTTGAGGTTTTGAATTGGAAGGCCCGGTCCAATAAACTTTAACAGAAGATAAATAGGCAAATTGGACTGCCCTTCAGACAGACAGAGAAGAGAAATAAGGTTCTGTGTTTGGAGGAGTTGAAATCTTTGAGGGTATATCTCCTGTCCTCAATATAGAGGAAGTAGGGGGCGGACAAAACAGAGATATTTGGATGGGTGTATGCAATGATAATGGAGAGTTAGATCAACATTGAAAGGAAAAAGCTATGGCTAGAGCATTGCTACCCATTGCGAGACGAAAGTGAAAGGTTGGCTTGACTGTTAAGGAAAGGAGAGCTTACTGTTGATTGATCTCAAAAGAAATTGATGATTCCATATAATTGTATAAAAGAGAATAATCTGTCTGCCATTATTTTCAGGAAAAAAAATCAGTGACACATGTCACCTTTTTCTCAATAAAATAGGGCACATATACAGGAGCAATTGATGGTATATCTGAACCTTTCCCTCTGGAAAAAGAGGTATATATGGGGTAACTGGCAGGAAGATAAACTATTTATTACTTACTATTGGTTTTTATCAAGGATCAACTCTGAGCCTGTACACTTTTGCCGTTCCTATGTATTTGGATAACAACATATTTTACAGTAAGTACCTTAGTCTTTAGTCGTCATCTGCATACCAATAAGATTTTGGTGGATGCGACTCATTTAGAGTGTAAGTTGGCATCATGGAAGGTTTTGAAATCAGTAAAACAAAGTCAAAACATATGCCTTGCAATTTTGTTGCCTGGAAGAATAGGATGCGAGCATTCTATTTAATTAGAGTGTGAAGAGCACAGATGCATCCACAAAATTATAATGGATTAGTTAAAATTGAATGCACTTTCTTGGCTATTCTGTGATCAACATGGATGACATATAGATTGAAGGTGAAGTTTTATAAAACAGCAGTTAGGCTAGCCATATCCTATGGGACTAAGTCCTAGGCACTCCAATGGGACTAATTCCTAGGCACTAGATTTCCATATTGACAAGATTGAAGCAGAAGGAAATGTACGTAAGCCTGCAGTCTATTGAAAGACAGTTGCCTGGTGGGAAATGGACGACTTGCCTTATGGGTTTACCTCAGCCAAGGCCAGATTCTCTGCTGAATCCCATGGAACCTAAGAACAAAACTTTTGGTTCAGTTTTTGGTTGTTCTTGGATTAACTACTTTGGATTGGGTTTTGGATTCCGATCCTACCTCGATACCAGAGTCTATCTTCATTGGATATGCCCATAGTGAAATTTGTGTGCCTTTTGTCATTCGAAAGCTACCACTTTATGTGTATGATGCTCTTCTTATTTGCATTTAACTAGTTGTACATGATGTTTGATAACTTAGTATGCATACGGCTTTGACATTGAATTACTTTCTAGACTTCTTAATTTTTCTTTTAAGAGCAGGTACCATTTCTTGACATGTGTAACACTATGTTGGACCCAACCTTGCCCCTCACTACCTTGGATTATGAAGAATTTGGTGACCCAAGAATTGAAACTGAATTTGGGATAATACGCAGCTATTCTCCTTATGACAACATTCCTGTAGGGGTCTGCCATCCTCCAATGCTAATTATGGCATCATTTAATGATTCACGGTATATGCTTCTTACTCTGACTTCTGGATTCATAATGTATTTTTCTGTAACACTTTTTTTTCCATATTATGACATTATTCTGATGAACGAGTGTTCTGATGAGCAATTCACTAATTAGCTTACTGTTGGTTTCCCGAAATCAATTACTGCATTAGAGATGAAGCAGAAATCTTTTCCTTCATCCTCTTCTTAATTTTGTTTATTGTGTATTTTGAGCTAGCTTTTGTTTTATCTTAATAGAAGCCTTCCTATATGTCTGTAGATCCTTACCGCACATAATTCAATATAGAGGGGCATTTTGGTGCTTGCAGTTCAGTTCCATGTTAATCTCTGACATTGTTGTTTCACTCTCTTTCATTTCCCTTTACATCCATATTTTTTAATATCATCCAGATCCAGTTGTTCTTATTTTTGCCAATCTCGGTGAATAACATCGATACTAGTTTCAGTACCCTCTAGTGCTCATCTTCTTCTATCTTCAGGGTGGGAGTATGGGAAGCCGCAAAATGGGTGGCAAGAGTGCGAGATAACTCGTGCCTCACCTGTTCTCAGATGATCATTCTAAGAACTAATATGACTGGAGGACATTTTCTTGAGGGTGGTCGTTTTAAACAGTGTGAGGATGCTGCTGAGGAGTATGCATTTCTAATCAAGGCAGTTGGAATGCTTGATGATGAGGACCAATCTGAAGTCCTTTGAGGACATGCACCATTGAGAATCAAAGAAGTTTATTAATCTTTCCCAAAAAAGAAAGTCAGCATGGCTTTTACTGTCACAGGGAGTGTCATTCTTTCTACAGTACCAAGAAATGACCACTGAAAGTTAAAAAAAAAACATCTCAGGTTCCACTCTGAAATTCTTGGCAATGTTGATGGTGTAACCAAGGTAGAATGTTGTCCAAGGAAATATCATATTGTCTGGAAAAAAAACTTACATATGTGAAGATCCAAATGCTTGGTGTCATGTTAATCCTAGGAAAGGGAATGACATATGAAATAATTTTAAACTTTCAAGAAGCAGGAAAAACATTATGAATTAACAAGTTAACATTTGGAACTGTCGTCGAAGAGGATTATGTTTGCCTTGCATTGATGCTCATCATTGCATAATCCTGTCCAATTCTGAAGTATCGCCATCACTGGAATCTTTTGCATGTCTGCATGTTCAGTCAGTTCAAGGAAGCTAGATGTAAACCTGTGATCATGGCCATGGGTCTCCACCTAAGCAAAAATCTGCCTCATATGTCTACAAAGCAGTCCAGGAAAGCTGGACTTCAACTTGTGAACATGGCCAAGGCATTTGAGCTCAGGAAATCATCTTTGATCAGAAAAGTGAGTTGTAACATGTGCATATCCACTCATGAGTGCGTGGTAGAGCAGTTGGAGAGGACCATTGTGAACAGGCTAGTCTCAGTATCCATCCCCATTTGCGATGCAATGCCACGGGAACAATGGTATTGAGAATCCAGTTAAATGTGTATTACTCTATCATTTGCATTATAGATGTAATGTTTAACCCTGATCATTAGGTTTAAGCATGTTCATCAATTTGAAAGGAAAAAGTGTGGACACCTCTCTTTTCTTCTTCCATGTGAGTGATTTATGTTACCACAGTTGGGGTTCTGAGTTTTAACCTTCTTATTCAGATGTGGAAAAGACATTTTTTCCATATTTATCCTAATAATCAAACTCCGAAAATTATTTTCACGTATGTCCATACATAGAGACTCTGTAGAGCGGCTGTTATTGTGAATGCTCTACGCCTTCCTTCAAGGAGAGTTTTTGTGATCCCAAAAGATCTTGTTGATACGGAAAAACAGGTATGTATGATTGAATCATCATCCTCCCCCAAAAATTAGGGTCCGTGCATGGCATGCAACTTGTCTTCTGAAATTGGGGGTGTGGGAAGAGATCAGGAGAAGTATTGCTGTTGCATCGCAACTTGACACCCAAAGTTCTCACCTAAAAATAATCGTGTTTTTTTAATAAAAGACTTCCCATTTAACAGCTCCTTGATGCTCCAAACGAGCCATGGAATGAAATCACCCTTTTCCGTCCATTTAATTTCTATCTTATGTGATTCTTTTAAGAATCAAAACCACAACTCGCATAAGCCTGGGATTTTAAAACAACCACGTTTGGGTCTCCACGTCTCTACCTTCTCCAGTGCGGAGGAGACAAAACAGATCAGGAAAGGACTCTCGATGTTGCCTTCCCACAATCAAACCTTAAATTATGGTTTTGTAAATTAGACTGTAGCTATCTCCCTGCCCTTCTGGATTAGTATGGTAAATATATGGCATTTTGCAACATCTGAGATTTAACAGTATTTTTTTTTCTAGCAAGGATGACTAATTTGTAATATTTGCTGTAAGATTAGTTTACATGTAAATCTCTATACATGTTTTATGGATTTTACTTTAAAATAATATATTATTAACTTTATTTTAAAGATTTATATTAAGTTATATATATATATATATATCTTTAAACATAAATATTTATTACATTTATGAAGTATAATTTGGACAGCCACCAACACATTGGTGGCTACGAGCACCACCTCATCAAGGTAACGAATTTTAACTGCACTCACAAGGGCAAATCTTGACGTAGAAATTGGGAACAGTGAATCTATACTATAATAATATAACTCAGTCTTGGTGCTGTCACGTGGCTGCACCAGGACAATCCTATTCTCTCTATAACATCTCCCTCACTAAAAATAGAAATATCGAGAGTTTAAATGAACTAAATAATATGACTATTTTTGTATTGCCAAAAAATAACTAAGAAATCTTATTCTCACCGTAACATCCTCCTCCCCAAAAAAAGAAATACAGATAGTTTAAATGAACTAAATAATATGACTATTTATGTACTACTAAAAAATAATTTGATTAGTTGGATATGAAATATGCTTAATTAGTCTAACCACTAATCTTATTATAGTACAGGAACATGTATATTGCAAAATGAGCACATTGGAAGTAAATCATTCTATGGTTTCATAGATTTGAGGACATATATATCTATATTATTATTATAATAAAACACAATTATAAATATTACCACGTTGACAGCACCATGACGATTTTTTTCCTGCCAAAAAATTTATCTTCCTACTCTCTCTCTCCAACTTTCTCTCCTATTAAACTTTCCCAAAATGTATCTAAATGTTCAAAAAACTCTCAACCTCACTCTCACCATTCTTAAACTAATAAAAACTTACTAATATAATTTCCCTCTCTTTTCTTTCCCATTAAACATCTTTCCATTCCTAAAAACTCACGTCTTTATTCAAAATCTACTTTCATATATTAAAAAAAAATATTAACCTCTTGTATAATACTTATAAAATTTATTAATTCAAACCTAACAATTTTTCGTGCAATGCACAGGCATAGAACTAGTATATTTATATATAGCAGTGCTATCTATTTGGCAGGCAGCGTAGATGAGATTGGTCGATTACTTTTTTTTGGGTAAGTCTTGTTGCAAACCCGACAAGGGCTGATGTACTTGTGCCCACCCCCAATGGGGGAGATAGTTTGTTGCAAACCCCCATTGGGGGTTTGCACCAAGTACTTCTCCTTTTTTTTGTTGGGTCGTGGGGCCTAGGCAGCTGATCAATCCCATATTTGACCGAGTAAATAATTTACTTAACCAGTCAAATAAATAACATTTCTCATTTATATATCTCGATCTCCATGAACTAATATTTCAACTGATAGATGCCTTCTTGATGCCTACGGCACCAACACGAAGAGTGCCTGTCGAATAGTTGTTCTGTCTGGTGATCACTGTGAGCCCAAAACTCTCCATAAACTAGAGCAAGGAACAATTGGGTGGGGGAGGTCTTCGGTCTTATCTAATAGGGTGTCTTTGGGTTCCAGATCTGTACTTCGTGCGTGTGACCACTTCACTGGGGAGCTGAAGCTGGATGGTCATGGGAGTAGTACCGTCCCGCTCGTCATATGAGTTCCCAGCCCTCCTCTAGACAAACCTTGAGTGTTCCATATGCACTGAACATCTAGTTTCACACAGGGTTTGCTGACCCGTTCAACTCGGCCATGTTGAGTTTTGCCGAACATGGTGCGGTAAGATCCGTACCGCCCCCTCCCCCGCCTTGCTTCCTCCTCCCTGTGCTACCCCCTCCTGCTGCAACACGCCCCACCTTTGGCTTCCTCCCACTACAAGAAAAGTAGATATAGTGACCGATTTTGCGACTGCAAATATCATTGCTATTAGGTCGTTTATAGCGACCGATATAATCAGTCGCAGATCGGAGACCGCTTTTGCGACTGATTTAATTTCGGTCGCAACAGTAGTCTCCGTCGCCCAATTTGCCCCTCCCGACCAACATTTCCCTCCCGTCTCCGTCGTTCCCTCCCTACTGTCGTTGCCCGAGTTGCTGAGGAGGTCGCCGCCGCCTATAGCCGTCGTCGACGTCATCGCCTCCTACAGCCACCGTCGACGTCGTCACCGCCGCCTGCAGCTGTCAACGTCGTCGTCGCTGACATCGATACCCGTCGCCGGTGTCGCCTCCCCATTGCCAGTAAGTCTAGCTCTCACCCACCCACCCCCTCCCTCATCGTCGCCGCTGCCGCCTCCCCAGCCGTCGCCGCTGTCCCCACCCCTACCTCGCTTCCTCCTCCCTCCATCCCCTGCCCCCTAACCCACGGCCCCCTACCCCCGCCCCTGCCCCGCTTTCTCTTCCCTCCATCCCCCGCTCCTTGGCCCGCAGCCCCCTGCCCCACTTCCTCCTCCCTCCATCCCCCACCTCCTGGCCTGTGGCCCCTACCCCCGCCCCTACTCGCGGCCCCCTACTCCCCCACCTTCGTTATCCACCACAGTAGCACCATGGATGCAACTTTTTTTTTTCTTTTTGTCATGTTTTTCCAGTATCTGAAGATTGGTGGGTCATAGAATGGGAAAAAGAAATGCCATGTTTCAGTAAAATTGGTACCATTACAGGGTAATGAGCATCATTTAGATATTACCATCAGTAAACACATAATATGTACATGTTTGTGCTTCAGACTTCTGTTCTTATTATTGGTGATTTGTGAGTCTCACCATGGTGAAGTTTACCCCTTCAGTGCTTAATCCCAAATGTAAATTGCCTCTTCATTACTTGTAATTTACCACATTGTGTGGGGCATTACTTGTAGTTGAAATATAAAGCTTGTACTTCTAATCTGATTTAGCTCAATCCTTTATCCATTTTGTGAGCATCTGAATGACTACTCTCTTTTGTAAACATTTTGAATGTTAAGATAGCGGCAAGATGGCACAAGCAGGTCTGTAGCTGAAGGAATTGTATGGTTTGTGTGGCTTGTTTGACGTGGTTTAAATAAGCCCATTTGGAACCAAATCAACGTCAATGGGCCGCACCTCATTTAAGAACACTTTCCTTCTTTATGTATCTGCTGGGCATAGGGGAACTAGCCAAATAAGTACTTATAATTAAGCTTCCATCATATGAAATAAAAGATGGAAAGAATAACTCATAAGTAATATGAACAATTAAGCTAAATAGCATCTTGTTGTATTTGATTTCTACTCTTACTTGTTTTATGTGTTTGTTGATATGTATAGATTTTTTAGAATGCATATTTTTATGTTTTTAGAATATGTTATTATCTTGTCAATATTTAATTAGTTGAGTGTTGTATGTGAGCTGAGATGCGTGGATGCAACCTAACATTGCACGCATCTTAGGAGAGCGTGTTAAGACCGTGTCAATCAACCTACCCATTCAAGACTTTGGGATTGATGTGCACGTTCACATTTTGAATGATGAGAATGTGTATATCTAACTCAAAGTCTTGAATTGTCCTGTTTGGACAGTTTGTGATGTTTGATCACACTTAGGTGATTAATTACTATATGTGTTGTGTTGTTGGTAAAAATTTCGGTTGCGTCTTCTCACTCCTCTCTAATATACCTTTATTGATTTTGATTATTTTCTTAACCACTTACTAGTAAGTGTTTAGAAAAAATTTAATCAATAAATATTTTGTGATATATCGGAGAGGTGTGGGGAGATGCTGCTGGAATTTTTGGAAAATAACACAACACGTATAGCAATTAATCGTGCAATCAAACCTTTACAGATGGGTTAAAAAGTGAAAATCTAAATAATACTTTCTTCCTATTTCAAATGACAGAGATGGACGATGTGAGGAAAGGGTTGGACCTTTTTTTTGTTAAACATGTTAAAGTTTTATGTGTTAACATTTAATTCGCACGAGAAAAATGTATGAAGATCGTTCATGGATGTACCATAGAGTAGTTGATCAGGTGGTATCTGTGGAATTTAAAAATAGAATTGAGAGATTCATTCAATTGTATTGAGAAATCCTATTGAAGTTGTAGATTGTGAGGGTCGAATCGATGTCCTTGTGTAGTCTATAAGAACTTAAAGTGGCTTACAACATGGGATGTACAACATCATTTATACATAAAGGGGTTTGTTAAAGATTATACAAACTGGACATGTCATGGTGAAACATTGTGGTCCTACAAGCCTGCCAATATTGGAAGTGGAAGTTCATACGTTGATATGGTCATAGATGCTACTGGTCTAGGATTCAATGTTCATGAGGAGCATGTACACACTGAAAAACCACCAAACAAGACGGCTGAAAGATTTTATCAGCTACTTAAGGATGTTGATGAGTCATTGTGGAATGGATGTCAAAATCACTCTCAACTGTCTGCGGTCTCACAGTTGCTAAACTTGAAATCTGAATTTCACGTCAGTGAGATTTATTTTGATCGTCTGTTGCTCATTATCAAAAGTATGTTGCCACAAGATGAGAAGTTGCCTGAAATTTTTTACCGTGCAAAGAAGATGATTAATGACTCAGGGCTTGGATATGAGAAAATAGATGCATGTCCTAATTATTGCATGCTATATTATAAAGAGGATAAAAATAAGGTATCATGTTCCATGTGTAGTCATGATAGATTCAACCCTAAGAAAGGGGACAATTCAAAGCAAAAAGATATACCATACACATCATTGTCGTATTTTCCCCTCACACCGAGACTGCAAAGAATGTTTATGTCATCAAAGATAGCTTAACATATGAGATGGCATGTGGAAAGAGTACGTCACGAATAGAATGTAATCAGTCATCCTGCAGATGTCGAAGCTTGGAGTCACTTCAACCGTGCTCACCCTAGTTTCTCAAAGAATCGCATAATGTGAGGCTGCGTTTATGTAATAATGGTTTCAATCCGTTTGGAGGTTCAGTGACTTCTTACTCCAGCTGGCCAGTTTCATGACACCATACAACCTTCCGCCGAACATGTGCATGAAATGAGAGTATTTATTTCTATCCTTATTGATCCCTGGTCCAAAAAGTCCTAGAAAAAAAAAACTAGACACATATCTTAGGTTGTTGATTGTTGAGTTGAAATTGTTATGGACCGATGGGTTACTACCTATGATGCATCTAGAAAGTAAAATTTCACTATAAAGGTTGCATTGATGTGGACGATAAGTGACTTCTTGCATATTGAATGTTATTTGGCTAGAGCACCCATGGAAAACTAGCATGTCCTTACTATATGGACAATACCAAATCATTTGTACTTAAGCATGATGGCAAGTCATGTTGGTTTGATTGTCATCGACGATTTCTACCAATAGACCATCCTTTTAGAAGGCAAAAAGATGCATTCTTAAAGAACAAAATTGAATTGGAAGAAGCCGATTTTGAACGGTTGTTTGGTCCACATTTAACGGTAAGGGTACAAAACTTACCAGATATAGTACAATTGTCGAGCAGCACAAGACAACTCCCTGGATTTGGGAAGGATCACAACTGGGTTAAAAAAAGTATTTTCTGAGAATTGCCTTATTGGTCAACTCTTCTTATACGACATAGCCTCGACGTCATGCATGTTGAGAAGAATGTCTTTGATAATATGTTCAACACCATTATGGACATAAAAGGTAAAATAAAAGGACAATGTGAATGCTCGTTCAGACTTGAAAATATTTTGTAAACATCCAGAACTGGAACTTCTTGATAGAAATGGTTCAACAGTTAAATCGAAAGCAATTTACGCCCTTGGAGCTACACAGATTAAAGAAGTATACTTTTGGCTGAAACAATTGAGATTTCTAGATGGCTATGTGTCCAACATTGCTCGTTACGTGAATATAAATGATGGAAAAATATATGGAATGAAAAGTCATGACTATCATGTGTTTCTGCAGAGGTTGCTACCTATTGTATTCCATGATATGTTGCCGAAGTCGGTATGGGGAGCAGTGATTGAGTTAAGTCAGTTTTTCAAGATTTTATGTGCATCAGAGCTCAGGTATCAGGATATGAAAACTATTAAACAGAATGTGATCACGATAGTTTGTAGATTGGAAAAGATATTCCACCCGCATTCTTCGATGCGATGGAGCACTTAGTTATACACCTACCATATGAGGCTAAAGTATGAGGACCAGTACAATGTAGATGGATGTATCCATTTGAGAGGTAATTTGTATTTTTTTCTTATAATTCTACCTCTTGTGATATGTTTGTCATTATCCTATGAACGGTCCTGTAGGTGAATGCATGAATGAAAATGAAAGTTTGCAACAAGGCGAAGGTAGGGGTTCCATTGCAGAGGTGTACATTATGGAAGAAATATCAAATTTATCTTCGATGTACTTTGAACCCGAGATACAAACACGTCGTACTCGACCACCACATAATGATGATGGGGGAGAGTCCGTTTAGTCCGACCAGCTCTCTATATTTAGGTATCCTAGTTGTGTGTATGGACGTTCTTCGAGTCGGATGCTAGATGATAGAGAGTTGCACATCGTAGAGATTTATATTCTTTTAAATTGTATTGAGGTTGAATCTTATGTTGCGTAAGTGCTCTGCTCACATCTTTTATATGACATAACTTCTTGTTTTTCATTCCATTTATAATGCTATAATGTTCGTAATACAAACAATTTGACTCAGAATTAATCCAAATATGTCCATATCTCACTTCATATCTCACTGATGTGAAGGTTGAAAAAGAACGAGAGAAATCATTGGCTTCTTGGCTGAAATATCATGTAAGCATGATTACTCTTACTTCTCGTTAGGCCAATGTCAATTTCTGACTAGTATGCTCTCTATATGTATGTTGAAAAAGGTTTCATTATTGATCAAAGAATTCGAGAGATAAGTTATGGCCCATCTAAAATTGCACGTATATATCCAGCATTTATTGTGAATGGATTAGGTTTCACACTAGACAATATAGGCATAATAAGTCAACAATGAACAACAGGGTATGTGTGAAGGAAGTACATATAATGAAAATGAATGTGATTATTATGGTATTATTGAGGAGTTCTTAGAATTGCAATATCTCAGAGATGACAACCATATATTTTGTTCAAGTGTCATTGATTTGATCCTAATTCTGTTCGAAATGACACAACATATGGGATTGTCGATATTAGATATACGTCCAAATTGAATACTTATGATCCATTTATTTTGGCCGAACAAGCTCGACAGGTCTATTATACAAAGTATCCATCGTCTAGAAATAAAGAAAGAAATGATTGGTGGGCAGTTTGCAAGATTAAGACAAGGCTTTTCCCAGATTATGAGTTAGATTTGACTGAAACAGTGGAGTTGGATGTCAATGTTGAATTCTTTCAATCAGACTTAGCTGATGATGTAGAGTTACCTACTTTTAATGAAAATGAATCTGTTGAGTAACTTTCTTTATCTAAAGAGAATGAAGTGGAAGTCGTCGATCCACAATAAAATGAAATAGAGTTTGGGGACTCCGATGAATAGGAACATACTAGTGATCAAAATGAATCTGATAATGAAGATGTCAATGCCGAATTTGATATACTTTCAGCATCTGAAGATGAAATGGAAAATGTTTGATTAATGGTAGACAATTTTACTAGAAATTCTAATATTCTACACCTTTCTATTGTTATTGATTAATATGCATGTATTGATTTACTCCTTAAAGATATGGTTCGAGGACGACGTGCGACTTCTTCAGGTGGGAGGGGAGAGGGGAGGGAGAGGGTAGTGGGAGGAGATCTACTCCCTTTTCTGCAACTCCACCATTCGTTATAGTCGAGCTGCTTTCACGTCTGCACTACTAGGTATAAACATTACTTATAAGAAGATATGTATTCTTTATATACATGCGTATCTCATTTCTATCATTACAGAACTGACGCCCTCTCCACCTCCACCATCGGTAGCAGGTATGTATATTTTGATTTGTATGCATTGTGGTATTTAATTAATATAATTATTTATGTAAGATTGTATAGGTCGGGTTGCCTCCACGTCTGCACTACTAGGACTGACGCCCACTCCACCTCCACCACCGGTAGTAGGTATGTATATTTTGATTTGTATGCATTGCGGTATTTATTTAATATAATTCTTTATGTCAAATTGTATAGGTTAGATTTGTTTATGATATTTAATTTGTATAGTACATGCTGATGATGAGGCAAGTCATCATGAAGGGGAGGGCAGTTATGGTAAGACGATGTGGGCAGTGTGGATAAATATTAAAGGGTATGTAATGCATTGTTTTTGTTATCTATTCATCATTGTGGTTTTAATATTTTCAATTTTAGGAATAAAATAGAGTCTGCACAAGCATCACAATTTATTACAAAGTCAATTTAAGCACACGATGGATGTTCAAGATTTATTGTATGATATGTTCATGGTATGTGAACTATTCTTTTAAACTAAGTCTTTTTCAATTCTTAGTTTAATACACTAATTCTTATGTTGTATATAATTCCCTTTTTTTAATATGCAGAGGAATCATCGATTCACATAGCATTTAGATGAGTTACGTGTTAGATCTACATGGACAACCACTGCAAGAGCAAATTTCAAACATCTTTTGTATAATGTTCGAAGAAATACAGGTAGAGTTTGTGCAAGCACAAATAGTAACCAGTGGAAGGAGCACGGGCCTGTTTGGATGAGAAAGGAGTATTGGATGGAGCTGTGCGAGATTGGGGAGGGCAGAAATGGAATGAAAATTTTGCCAAAGCAAAGCTAAACAGAGTTGTGCATCCCGAGGCAAATGTGCATACAAGTGGCTCTGTCTTTTTTGCAATGTATAAAGCACGAATGGTAAGTACACTTTTAGGTTCTTTAAATTTGTAAATCTAATAATAATATGTGATTTATTTGAAAAATAAGAAGCACAGCTCAAGCGGCCACCTCAATTTCAAGAACTTTTAGATGAAACACATAAGAAGAAATGGACAGATGATTATATTAGTGAGAAAGCTCGTGAGGTAGCGGTAAGTGTATACACCAATATTTTTTATTTAAATGTATAATTAAGAATAATTTTGATTTTTTTTTTGCATGAGTCATATAGTAGAGGAATGGATGAGGTACGGTGTAACGCCTGGAAATTTAAATGATTTAAAATATAGAAAAAATTGCAATAAATAAAAATGGTGAATAGAAATAAAATAAAAGTCACGGTCAGACACCCAAAGAAAAGAATCACCCATTTTAAATATATTGGGCCAATACAATTCCTCTTGGTCCAAAGAACAAACCCCAAAGACCTTAAAACCCCAAAATTCGTAGCCATAATTATGTAGAAATAGTAAAGGGCAATTTACGGCTAAAACAAAGGTAATTAGCCATGTTGGGCAACCCAATTCGTACCCAGCCATATTAGGAGCTTTCCTAATAGCATTCCTACCTCAATTGGGTGAAGAAGCCCCAAAACAAGGAAGGGGCCAAGCCAAAACCGCAACCCTCTTTCCTAATCTCTTTAGGACTTGGAATCAACCCTAATCATATAAATAATCAACATGAGATTAGTTGGGAAGGTCTACCATTGAGTTGGGGTCGTGTGGAGGCGAGCTTTGGCACCAGAAGGAGAGGAGATCGGCCAAGAACCGGAGCTTCTTCCCCAACTCCTCTCTGCTACGACCTGTGCTTTCACCCATCTTAGAACTACACAAAGGTAGGTGTTCTCGGGCTTAATCTAAACATTGCACATACTTTTAGTAAGAGCATTGAGTCTAGTTTCATATGCATGTGTTTTCCCCAATTTTTAGGAACCATGTGAGTCATAATAAGCATTTTCTAAGAGTCACACATGTTTAGGGCTTTATGTGTTCTTACTATTTTTCACGCAAACCAAGACCAACTTGGGCCAAACAAAACTGTCATTCTCTTCTACTTATTGTCCTCAACACCTTTCATGTTCAGAGTTTTGTCTAAAGATCGCTATACTTCGAGTTATAAGCCTATCATGAAAGATTATAGCATTTTTTTTTCTGGGTTTCAGGTAAGATCCAAGAACGCGACCACTCCAGACGTCACGTTTCTGTGCCCACACCGATTCTGTATCGTCGAGTCGATGACTCTATCGATTACCTTAAACGTGTCCATCGTGTCCGACACGTTTCTGAGTCCACATCGATTCCGGTTCCACATCGACTCTGGAAGGAATCGATCTCACATCGACTCTGTTTGTGACCATCACCACACCGATTCTGTCAGTAATCATTTCCACATCGACTCTGCCAGTAATCGTTTCCACATCGACTCTGACAGTAATCGATCCCACATCAATTCTGGTGGTAATCGCTCTGACACCGATTCTATTTGTAATCATACCCGCATCGATTCTGGTAGAAATCGATCCCACATCGATTCAGGTTGCACATTGATTATGTCAGTAATCGTTCTGCATCGATTCTGTCAGTAATTGTTCCCACATCGGCTCTATCAGTAATCGTTTCCACATCGATTCTGACAGTAATCGATCTCACATTGATTCTTGTAGTAGTCGTTCCAACATCGATTCACTTATCTGTGTCTACAAGTCGATGTCTACATCGATTACCAAGAACGCGTCAGTGTAAACCGTCACGTTCTGTTCCGAATCGATCATTCGTATCGTCTGTCTATAGACACAACCGGTAGGTCCGTCGCGATTTAGAAACTTTGTACATAGTCTTGTTTTGACCGTGTACGGCTCTTTGAAGTGCGACGACTGAATCCGTCGTGATTTAAAGGCCACCCGAGACTGCTTTATTGAGTTGTGCAGTCAACCATACACATGTCCTATTGTTATATCATGTCATGTAGCTATTCAACGGCCTAAAAAATGATCAACCAACATGAAAGTCATAAGAATATGAACATATATTCTAAGTGTTCTATTTGATTGTTGACTCCATCTACATGTGACTGATATGAGCTAACAGCTGCCTTGTTCATAACTAAAAAATGATTATATGCTAAAAGTACAGCAACCATGTGATAGATTGAATTGCATACATGTCATGTTTGATTGTTATAAGCTTTCTGTCTCATTTTAAATTGATGGATTATGGATTGAGACACGTTCTACACGACACATTGCACATATAGACAGCCCTTTCTTGGGGACTTGGAAACTCTCGGTCGGTCATTCCGTATCGGCTGACTAGTGACCTTTTCTCTAAGACCTCCGTAATTCTCCGTACTCCATAGATTTTGTCACGCCCTACCAATTTAGTAGCGGAATAAATCGGGGAGACGTGAGCAAGGTGCATAGTAGTGTAAATTGCACCACAGTTTAGTCATTCAGAGCATCTAATGAACAAAAATTGGAATAAACCTTTATTTTCATTAAAATTTCACTAAGACTATTACAACCACTAATTCAGAGCCAACATATATATAGGGCTCAATGTCATCATTACATTGAAAAAGAAATCTAAGCAATTTTTACTACTCTGTTGTACTAGAGTAACTTCATCATTTGACTCCAGGTTGCTCAACACTCTGGTCCATTCTCCTTGATGTGTGTATCGTCAACATTCGACTACCCTGAAAACATATATGACAAATAACGTATGGTGAGCGATAACACCCAGTAGGATTTATATCTCATGGTGCGGCATGCTTTACATGATTAATGTATTAAAAATAGAGTCACTAATGATAGAGAGAGCCAAGTATAGTCCAAAAAGTAATAAGTTAGTAGCATGGTTCAAGTAGCACATGAATCAAGTAGAATACAAGGTAACAAGATAATTGTCAAGTCGCGATAAAGAATGATAGCAGTTGATAACAAGTAAAATGTCAATGTTAAGTGAATAGCAAGCAACGAGTATAGCAATGAGGGAACAGTTGGCCATGTAGCGAATAAATACCCATTGGGCCAATAGCACTTTGATTGACTTTCATCAATCGAAATAGTATAGCACTTGGACCGACGTTCATCGATCGAAATAATATAGCACTTTGGTTGTCATTAGGCAGTCGAGAGAGAGTATAGCACTTTAATCATCGATAGACAACCGAGAGAATATAGCACTGTGTTTTCATTGTCTTTGATTAATCTAGATAGTATGGCACTTGGATGTAATGTCGAACATCTTGATCATTAAACTCCCGCAGGTAAATGGCACTTTTCGGGCGCTCCTCTCAGGACCAGATCGGGCCCTTTATAATATTTCATGGCATTAGTCATGTTTGTTATCTTAGACAATAAGTTAAATGGCCAATAAAGAGTACCAAGAATAGATGAGAGTAGTTGATGAATAGATGAGAAAGTAGAGACAATGTGAATAGATGAGCGAGTAGAGTATAGATGAGAACTATTGGTCATTGCACATAAAGTGACAGTTTAAAACAGGCGATAGTAACAGTTGCGCAACACGCATGATTGGTGTTGGCAGTCAGGTAGAATTCACTAACCTTCTACTGGCCATGTTATGCACAGGTCCAGAGGTCCGACGTGATCTCAAGGTAAGAGAAAAGTTCTAATGTTGTTTAGATCATGTTGATCCCTAAGGGTGTTATAGGAGTTAGGGTACAACCAGCTCGGTCTCATGAGGGAATCCACGGGGCACGGAGTCTTACGGAGGTCTTAACAAAAGATCCCTTGTCTGCCAGAACGGAATGTCCAACAGAGAGGTTTCAATATGTCAAGAGAGTAGTGTGTAAAGAAAACGAGTTGCTCGACGATCTAGAGGAATTCTAGAACAGTGGAGCGGCAGTAACGGTATTTCAAATCAACGTGAAAAACGAAGACAATGTCATTATTATCATGGGTTAATAATGTGCAATTATTGAAGTAATTTACCAGAATTTTATTCACGTATTTTCTGCATGGTCTCATGGCAAAGATAACATTTGGTGTGTGCATGTGAGAGAAATCAAGAGGACATATGATAGTCGTGCACAATGTCTTTAATTTAAGAAATATATGAAATATATCCAAAGTTCATTAGCATGGTTGTTTATTGTTCACTACACAGTATTAGAGTGTATAATCATGATTACCAAGCCTAAACAATCACATTAAATAGAACAATAAAGTTGTTGGAAACACACAGTCAAATCACGACGGGTCTAATGGTCACGTTTAACAACATCGATTCTGAACAGAAACACAATGACATTGGCTGATGCATATAACACAACGATTCCTGAACATCGACTCCTGAACATCGACTCATGACAGAAACGCGACGACGTCGACTGTCGCATTTAGGGTAACTAGACAGGGCGAATCGATTGGTGATAAAGAAACGCGACGTGAAGGTCCGACGCGTTCATGGGAATCGATACAGAATCGCGACGACAAGGTTCGATGCGTTCATGCAAAACCCTAATTTTCGAAATAACATAGACCCCCAAAAGCGAGAAACAACTCAAGAACGCAACGACCGTGGTGGTCGCGGTTCAGACATGAACTAACAGCAAGAGGGCACACAGTTTGATGCAACAGTATTTGTTAGGCACAAACTAAAATGCGATGACATGGGTTGTCACCTTTAAGGCAATCACGACGGTCTCATCTGTCGCGATACCAGTCAATGAAACGCGACGTATGTGTCGGTCGCGATTCAACAAGTAAACCGAGAACAGGAAAACATGCAGCGATCTTACATGCAAGGCTTATAACTCGAAATCTAGGGCTCTTGGGATGAAGTTGTGAACATGAAACTTGTAGGGGACAATGAATAGAAGAGAACTATGCCTTTGGACCGGATCAATTTGGTCTTGGTTGGCGTGTATAATAGGATGAACACAAATAGCCCTAGACTTGCGTGATGACGGGAAAACGCTTATATCTCCTAGCATGCTTGATGGAAATTAGGCAAATAAAGTGCAAGGCAAACTAGACATGATGTTCTACATGATGGTACGAGTTTTGTTCATCTTTAGCCCGAGAATACCTACCTTTGCTTGATGTAAACTCCTATGATTTTCTGGACGCGAAGATCAAGGTGTAGAGGCTTCAAGCTTCTATCTCCCACATTTCCCTCCTCCTGTGGCCTCCTCTTCTCCTCCAAGAACTCCTCAGCAGAGCATTAGGGCCGGCCACGAATGATTTGGGGTGTTTTTATACATCTAGTTTTTGTTAAGTCCTAATACAACTCTAATTACTATTAAACTCCGAATGTCCCTTGTATTCTCCAACCTTCCTTCCATTGTTTCTCCTAGTTGGGTTGGGTTGGGATTCAAATTTTGTACCTAGCTAATGAGGGTAAGTTTAGGGGTCCAATTTGGGTGCATACTAACTATTTAATTGATTTCCTTGCCCCTTTTCAATTTTGGTAACATTTAGGTTACGAATTTCTGAGTATATTCTCTTATTCCAAAGTCCAAACTCCTATTTTGGCCCAATAACTTTTAGGTGAGCTGTTTGGTAAGGTCCATTACCTATCTTTATTTTAATGGAATTTAATTTATGAGGATTCTTCTTTACAGATTAATGGATATTGTCGAATTCAATATTATTCTTGTTATTCTTTTACCTTTACTTTTCGATCCAATATTTAAATTATTATTATTGCTATTATTATTATTTTATTTATTTGTTTTAAAAATATGGGGTATTACATCCTCCCCCTCTTAAAAAGAATTTGGTCCACCAAATCCATGACTCCTTCAGTTACATATGAATCATCATTTTATGCTAAAAGATAATAATCAGGATAAGTTTTGAGTTACCTTTTATGGTTACCACTTCATCATTTAGAGAGGGTTGTGCCAAAGCTTTGTGTGGATCTTGATGTGTTGATTCTTCTTGACGTTTGCTCTCCATCTGTGGGCATTCTCCAATCTTATGGTTTGAGCGACCACATCGAAAGCATTTCCCCTGATTCTTCCAACAATCCTTCGACATGTGGCTTGCCTTATTGCAGTGGTTACATCGATCTTCGTGACCATGGGCTAATCACTTGCCATTCCTCTTATTCGTCATCTTTCCCTTAGTACCATTTGGTCGCTTCCCTTTTATCTTAGAGTTCAGATCATTTGTGCTAGTAGGGGCTTCTTTCAAGAGAGGACAGTCTAGCATTTGATGTCCCGAATCGCCACAGCGTAGGCATGCATAGCCTTACGCCAGCACTCTTTGGTTAAATGTCCCGGCTTATGACAATGAAGGCAGATGATCCTGAAAAACTCCTTGTTACGTTTCTTTTCCTGGTTCGCCTCCTTGCCAAGGTGGTGTCTTCTTTCCCCTTTTTTATTATTCACTTTCCTAATCTTTCTGGTCGGCTCTAAAGCTCTTTCTAGCAATTGGGCGGCTTGCCGACATGCTAGAACTAACCTTTGAGTTGTTCCCATTTTGTCTTGTGGTGGTGTACACTTGGTGTCCATTAGGAATTCCTTCAAGAATAAAGTTAACATTAGGGTGCTAAAGTAGCATTAGGTGATGTGTGTGTGTATATATATATATATATATATATATATATATATACTAGATCTTAACCATGGTTCTACACAATTCTCACATAGGTATGATAATTGACTTAGACACGTGTCATGGTAGTTTGTCCTAGTACAGCCTAGACCTTAAGAGATCAAATGAGGACATCCTAGAACATCTTAAACCTAAGATATCTGATTAAGACATCCTAGGCTCTGATACCAACTATCACGCCCCGCCAATTTACTAGCAGAATAAATTGAGGAGACGTGAGCAAGGTGCATAGTAGTGTAAATTGCACCACAGTTTAGTGATTCAGAGCATCTAATGAACAAAAATTGGAATAAACCTTTATTTTCATTAAAATTTCACTAAGACTATTACAACCACTAATTCAGAGCCAAAATATATAAGTTGAATTTCTTACAGAGATCCTGAAGCTCTTGAGATATGAACTGTGGTCCATTGTCGGTGACGAGGCTGCTTGGAACTCCAAACCGCGCGACGATGTTCCTCATGATGAATCTGCACACGGTTGAACCTTTGATTTCTGCAAATGCTTCAGCTTCGGCCCACTTGGTGAAGTACTCAGTAGCAGTGAGAATGACCAAATAAGGAAACAAGTCGGAAAACTGTTAACACGGAAATACGACGCAACCAAAAATTAAATAAAAATGTTGGGGAGACTTCCAACATTATATATTAATGACCCAATATCATAATTGGGCCAATGGACAACATTTGGCCCAAAAATCAAATGAAGCAAGAAAATGCATGGAAATTCGCAGCTCTAATTAAGCTGAAAATAGAAGGGGGTAATTAGGGCAAATCCCAAGGCAATTAGCCTTTCTTGGCAACCCAAATTCATGCTTAACTATGGTGGGAGGTTTCCTAAAGCCTCACACACTCTAATGGAGGAAGAAATCCTCAAATTAGGAAAGTGATATGTCAAAACCGCAACTTCGCTTTCCTTGTCACAATAGGACTCCTAAACACCATGGTTGCTTAAATACTCTCCACCAAACCTTAGGGACGAGTTTTAAAACTTCTTGGGGTCGTGTGGAGGAGTTCTTGGTGTCTGGAGAGTAGGAGATCAAGCATACCAAGCTCATCTTCTTCCCCGGTTCGTCTGCTACAACATGTGTAAATCGTCCACTTGGAGTCGAGCAAAGGTAGGTCAAACCTAAATCCCATCATGCAAGGCTTATACCCCTGGAAAGAGGGTCAAGTCTACTTCCTAACCCAACTGGAATGCACAATTTTCATGCAGTATACACGGAGTATTAGACGTTCTTCAAACAGTGGTCTGAACAAGGGATGTCTGAAGAAAAAAACTTCATCAACCCAAAAGGTAAGTTTTCTCGTGCCAAACCTGAACAAATCTTATACCAATGTGTAGAGCATCAAGTCTAGTTTTATGTCCACTTGGTTTCATCGAATTCCAATGAGTAGATTTTGAATTATAGGCGTTTTGCCAAAGTCGCGCTTGTGAGGGACTTTTTGTGTTCATGTCGATTTATCGCGCATCTTGAGGCTGTTTAAAATTATTTAAAAATCATAATTCTCTCCTATGTCATGTTCCCAACAACTTTCATGTTGAGACTTTTATCCTAAAAGCCCTAGTTTAGGAGATATAAGCGTTGCATGAGTCGTACCCCTGTGTTCCTACATTTTGGATGTTTTCGGTCTGCTCCTTGAAACGCGTCCGATCCCAAGACGCGTTTGAAGCCTCTGGTATCGCGACACTGCTGGGCGATGCGACCATCTGAAAGTTGTCCGGGAGACCCGACGCGTTTAACGCGTTGACGGGTCACCCGCGTGTGGGTCTACGCGCCACCTGGGAGTCTCTGAACAGCGGCGACCAGCCCAGACGCGTTTTAGACAGTTTTCCCGCCCAAGTGATTTCTTTAATATAATTGCATGAATGCATCGCTTTTCCATGACTCAATTCAGTCTTGAAGGCAGCGACCAGTGTGGACGCGATTTGGCTTCTTCCCTGTTTCGACTGTTTTGACTGTACACTACGTTTTTAAATGCGTCTATTGTATAGGACGCGTATTTACAAGCTTACCCGAGGCCTGTTTAACATGGTATTTAGTGTGTAATTCGTATTGTGTCATGGGTCTGATCATTACATGATGTCTGTTTAATGGCTTAAAAGTGTTTAACCCATTAAAAGTTATAATTACGTGAATATTATTCTAATTGCTTTCTTAATGACGTGATCATTCATGCCACTTGTGATTTACTCTTCCTACTATTCTACCATGTTTAAATGATAATTATTATCTTAAAAATCTTGCAAACCCATGTATAGTTAAATGCATTGTCCATTGCATGCCATCATGTTAAGTGCTTTCCGCAAGTTTGAAACCGATGGATTGTGGATTGAGATGCGTACATCACTACACACTTGCACATCTAGGCAGCCCTTTCTTGGGGATTTGGAAGCTCTCTATCGGTCATTCTGAATCGATAGACTAGCAACCTTTTCTTTAAGACCTTCGTAAATCTCTGCTCTCCGTGGATTCCCACATGGAGGCCGAGTTGGTTATACCATTGAAGTTCCCTGGAGATAGCGTGCACTTCCTCTCTCATCTTGTTCTCGTGAGCGTGATTTACAATCTAGACTAAGCCATTAATGTAAAGATTGAATAAAGTATAAATCGTACCGTTATGCTACCAAATTTATCTCTTGACCATTGTTATCATGAAATCATGTTCAATTTACTTATTACTTGTTCTCATCATCATCATGAACATGACATTACATATGCTTACATCTTGAAACTCTCATTGGCCATTATTAATGATTGTGGGTATCTACATTTAAAATTTAAGTGAGATGCTGACCAGCACGGGAGTTTCCAAGGGCTCTAGTCTAGCCCCAATGACTGAGAGTCATAAATATACTGTTAACCATGGGGTATAATGATTACTGGCGTTGCATCTGTGCTGGGAGTCGTGCGTGTCGTGTTGAATGATAGATACAATAACCACATACACGTGTCCTGGTGTACATTCTTGATGGATCTTTTCTTGGTGTACATTAGTGTCTACGTGCCTGATTAGTGTTTTATTATCGTGATCGTGCGTTCTTGCATGCTTACTTGCGTAATATGGCCATCCTGCATTTAATGCAATTAGTGATATCTTGCGTTCTTGACATCAAGTGAAATCTTGCGTGCTTGTACAAAGTGAAATATTGCTAGTTCTATCTTGTTATATCCTTCTAGATCTTGCTCTATCATGATCACTCTATCTAGCTTGTTCATATATCATGTTTTAATGAGTTTTATTCGTACATGCATATCATGACATTCATCGTGCTTACCTAGTTCTAAATCGTTAATCACTTATATCATTGCTCGCACATTGAGATATAAATCCTACTGGGCTAGTTTGCTCATCCCCTACTTTCACCCAATCTAGGTGACTATGATGTTCAAGAGGAGGAGCAAGTCGAGGATGGGAATGCGTCCGAGTGATGAGCATTCCTACTATGAGTCTAGTTATAGTAGTTTGCTTTGAGTGTTTGATTCATGTAGTAGGAAGTGAGGAATAAATGTACCTTTTCTTTTTATCGAGTATTAGTCCTGTAATAGTTTCCATTTGGAATACAATGAGTTGAGATTTGAATACAAGATTAGTTGAGTTCAATATTTGGGCCCTATGATGATGTATGTTGTTGTACATTTAGTGCGTGCTAGCTTGAGGCTTATTTGCCGACTGTTCACGTCTCGGGATATCGACTCGAATTATTTCACATTATTAATATCCACTGCGTAATTCTCGGGACGTGACAGTTTAGTGGTATGAGAGCCTAGGAATACCAAATAGGATATATGTCTCAGGATTAGGAGATACCTATGGAACCTAGGTCATGGAAATTAAATATGGTACCTGGTGAGAATGGGAAGAGATTGGGAATATGTTAGAAAGAATTAAATGATGACCAGTCTGTCCGCATGTAATTTTAATTAATTACATATATATATATATTTTGATGATTAACAAAACCAAACAAGAGTTTATCATTTATATGTAATGAATATTTCACAAGTCTTAAGTACAAGAAAAATACCAAGGTCAAACAAGCCAATAAAGGTATGCATTACCTCTCTGAAGCTTTAATCTTTTCAACATGATATTTCTCTAAGTCCATATCGATTTCTGTTGAAGCTCATAACGATTTCCTTATAAGACTGAAAAGTCATGTTGTTTCAAACAAGTCGATGCCATAACGATTCTATAAGTGATCGCAACGATTTCTTTAGAGCTCGTAACGACTTGCCTGTCACAATGACTCTATAAGTTACCATAACGATTTCTTTAGAGTCCGTAACGACTTGCTCGTCACAACGACTCTATAAGTGACCATAACGATTTCTTTAGAGCCCGTAACGACTTGCTCGTCACAACGACTCTATAAGTGATCGAAATGATTTCTTTAGAGCCCGTAACGACTTGCTCGTCACAACGACTCTATAAGTGACCGTAACGATTTCCTTAGAGCCGGTAACGACTTGCTCGTCACAACGACTCTATAAGTGACCATAACGATTTCCTTAGAGCCGGTAACGACTTGCTCGTCACAACAACTCTATAAGTGACCGTAACGATTTCCTTAGAACTCGCAACGACTTGCTTGCCATAGCGATTCTATAAGTATTCATAACAACTTCTTTAGAACTCGCAACGACTTGTTCGCCGTAACGATTCTATAAGTATTCATAACGATTTCTTTAGAACTCTCAACGACTTGCTTTGTATAACGATTTGTTAAGTGTTTCACATCGATTTCTTCAGAAACACAACGATTTGCTTTGTGCAACGATTCATTAAGTGTTCATGATATATCTTCTGTCACATAACGATTTGCTATGACTCATAACGATTCCATTAGCAATATAGCCATCGATTTCATATCTTGATATCTTATTCATCTTATCTTTGTTGACTAGTCAAAGACCACGTATGCATCTCTCTGACGCTTTTGCATTTATGAGATCTGAACATATCTCTGCATGCATGCAGACCATATCATCCTTTATTGTGCCTACTCTGATAACGTCTTTTAGACTTAAGCTATTTGGCATTACTATTTTCATGTCTATTGCTACTGACGTTGACTGACATCAGAGACAGATTAGCTGTCTGCTATTTGAGTTTGACATTTGTGCAGACCTCTGATCTAGCTTCATGGTACAACGTTAAACAAAATAGAATCCAAATGATATCTCTGAAGATCTCATCTCTTTGCGTGCTCAAGTGATCAAAAGACTGTGACTGGAAGCTTCCAAGACTCCAGATGTCATTCAGTCTAACGACTACTCAAAAGGGAGACAACAGACACTTCAATGTCCAGATTTCAATTTGAAGATATAAATACAAGATAGAAGAACAAAAGAAAATAAGATTGCATATTCAAGCATTCAAACTCTTCTGAAGAAAGTCCAGAGCCAAGAACTTCATTCTGCTTAGCTTTTGCTCTTTTTCTCTCCACTAGCTTGTGAAAATCTTGAGAGAGCCTGTATAGTTCTGAGAGTGTGCTTAGTTTAAATCTCTTCCTATCAGTTCTAGTTGCTTCAGATCAAAAGCTTGATCTAGGGGTTTGAATTTCATTCATTCTCTTTGTGTTGTTCCCTTCAGTTGTGAAGGAAGACCTGGTGGTATCCTGGGTGTTATTCCCTTCGGTTGTGAAGGAAGACCTGGTGTGGTATCCAGGGTGTTGTTCCCTTCGGTTGTGAAGGAAGACCTGGTGTGGTATCCAGGGTGTTGTTCCCTTCGGTTGTGAAGGAAGACCTGGTGTGGTATCCAGGGTGTTGTTCCCTTCGGGTGTGAAGGAAGACCAGCTGAGCTGGGTGTTGTAGCATCCTTAGGGGGACTGTACCCTAGTTAGTGAAATCCTGAGTTGTTGCTCAGGGACTGGACGTAGGACTCCTAAGGAAAGGAGGTCCGAACCAGGATAATCCTTGTGTTGTGTGATTGTCTTCTTTGTGTGTTTGATATTTAAACTAACAGTCACTAACCTACTTCAAAGAACGTTTGTGTGAATGTTTTTAGTTACAGGTATCTTCTAGATTAATTTTTAAAGACCCATTCACCCCCCCTCTGGGCTCGTCAACTGGGCAACAAGTGGTATCAGAGCGAGTCTCTTCGACAAAGAAAAAGGATCCAACGATCTGAAGAGTAAAGATCCATGACAGCCCAAGGTAACTTTGAAGGTCAGTCTGTCAACCGACCCCCTCTCTTCGATGGTGAAGATTATCCTTATTGGAAGACCAGAATGGAATACTTTCTATAAGGCCACGACTATCAAATTTGGTCCATAGTGGAAGAAGGTGATCTGGTAGTCACAAATGAGAATGCACAATGGACAGATGATGACAGGAAGAAGATTTCCTTGAATTGCAAAGCAAAGAGCATCCTATGCTGTGCTCTAAGTAAGAAGGAATTCAACAGAGTTTCAGCCTGCAAATCCTCAATGGAAATGTGGAAAAAGCTCAGGATCACATATGAAGGCACAAACAAGGTAAAAGAGACAAGAATCGACATTCTTGTCACTCAGTATGAGAGATTTCAGATGTAGTCAGGTGAATCCATAACCCAAATGTTCAGTCGATTCACCGATATCACCAATGGTTTAGCCAATCTAGGGAAGACTTATGAGATTGCAGATATGGTAAGGAAAATTCTCAGATCCTTGCCATCCTCGTGGACACCAAAGGTCACAGCTATAGAAGAAGCTAATGACCTGAAGAGAATGTCAGTAGAGAAGCTCATTGGGTCCCTCATGGCCCATGAGATCAACATGGAAAGGCTAGGAGAGTCCTCTAGCAGAAAGAAGCACTCCAACGCCTTAAAAGCTGAAGAAGATTCACCAGAAGCAAGTTCAGCTGAAAGTGAAAGTGATGCAGACAGCGAGAATGAGGAAGCTATGCTATCTAGAAAATTACAGCGAATTTGGCTAAGAAGAAGAAATTCCAATCTGGTAGAAGGCACTTCAAAAGGAACAAAGAATTCAAGAAGCCAGATGGAAAAGAAATAAAGAAAGGAGAACCCATCTGCTAGGAATGTAAGAAGCCAGGACACATTAAAACTGAGTGTCCAAAATTAAAGAAGTCGGAGTTCAGGAAGGAGGACAGCTCCAAGAAGTTCAGAAGGCACAAGAAGAAGGCGATGGCAGCAGCATGGGAAAACATTAGCGACTCAGACAGTGAGTCAAGCTCATGCAACGATGAAGAAGAAGCCAACTTGGCCTTCATGGCAAATGTTGATGAAAAGGTAACCTCTGACTCCTCCTTCGATTCATGTAATAATTCAGATTCCGATAGTTTAGAAGAGGCTTTCAACGAACTATATGAAAAATATAAAGAAGTAACCAAATTATTAAAAGTAAGCAAGAAAAACATAGTCTGTATAGAAAATACAAACTCAGATCTAAAATCAGAAAACGAACAATTAGAAAGTCAAATAACTGAACTTAAAAGAAGAAATGAACTGTTATGTGAAGACCTAAAAGCTAAGAATGAACAAATAACTAAATTAGAGAAACAAGTAAGTTCAGATGAACTGAAAACTGAAATCAAAACATTAACAGAAGAAAATATACAGTTATCTAGCACATTAGAAAAATTCACTAATGGTAAAAACTCCCTCATATTAAGAGGTGCTAGAAGATCAGGTAAGAAGAAAAATGGATTAGGATATACACCCCCAGATAATGAAGAAACCATAATTTATCCTAAAACATATCCAACACCAAAATTTGTACCTGAACAAGATACAGCATACAAAGCTGATTTCAGATATATAGAAAAGGTAACCAAATTATCCTGTTGTAGTCACTGCAACAAGTTAGGACATATCATAATGACATGCCCAACAAGACATAAGAAATGGATAATAAAAGGCAAAATAAATGATACCAACCCATCAAGACCCAAACGAATTTGGGTACCTAAAACTTGATGTTTTTATTTCAGGACATCTCTCGAGCATCCAAATGGTATTTGGATAGCAGGTGCTCAAGGCACATGTCAGGAAACCAGAAGTTATTTATCTCATCTCCAAGCTGAAGAAGGAACAGTCACTTATGGAGATAATGGGAAAGGAACCGTGATAGGCAGTGGCTCTATGAATAACAAAGGAAAAACAGTCATAGAAGATGTGTTATTAGTCAAGGGATTGAAGCACAATCTCATTAGCATCAGCCAGCTGTGTGACAGAGGCCATCAGATTAAGTTTCAAGAGTCGAAGTGCAGCATACTGAAGGATGGAGCAGTCATCTTTGAAGCTAATAGAGAAAAGAATTTGTATGTGCTCTATCTTGAAGAACTCAAGGTTCAGAATGTTTGTCTGGCAGCGAATAAAGATAAATCTACTGAATTATGGCACAGACGGCTAGGACATTGCAGCATAGATGGCATGAGAAAACTGCTGAAGAAGAATCTTGTGGAAGGTCTACCTAAGGTTAGTACAAAATTGGATGGTGTATGTGAACCTTGTGCTAAGGGAAAGCACAACAAAGGCTCCTTCAAGTCAAAGACGGTGGTGACCACCTCAAAACCCTTAGAACTCCTTCATATGGATCTATTTGGGCCAATGAGGACTACCAGTCTTGGAGGAAAGAAATTTTGGATTTGTCATAGTTGATGACTACTCAAGATTCACATGGGTATCATTCCTAGAGCATAAAGATGACACCTTTGAAAACTTTGTCAGCTTCAGTAAGAAAGTTCAGAAAGATCAGAAGTTCAGCATTGTGTCTATCCGATCAGATCATGGTGGTGAATTTCAGAATGAAAAGTTTGCTAGATTCTGTGATGATTACGGAATTGAGCATAATTTCTCAGCACCAAGGACACCACAACAAAATGGTATTGCTGAGAGGAAGAATAGAACCCTATTGGATATGGCAAGAACTATGCTCTCAGAATATGATCTGCCAAAATATTTTTGGGCTGAAGCAGTCAACACAGCAAGCTACATTATCAACCGAGTAATGATCAGGCCAATCCTGAAGAAGACTACATATGAACTATTCAAAGGGAAGAAGCCAAAAATCAGCCACTTCAGGACTTTTGGATGTCCTTGCTTCATTCACAACAATGGAAAAAGGGACATTGGTAAGTTGGATGCCAAATCAGATGAATGCATCTTTATGGGGTATACCTCTAAACCCAAAGGCTATAGAGTATTTAACAAACGTACTTTATTGATTGAACAGTCTGTACATATTATTTTTGATGAAACTAACCCTTCCTGAGAAAGGAAGTAGATAGTGATAATGAGGAAACAGATGAACTGTCCAAGAAACTAAAAGACTCATCAATTGACGACAAGGATGATCCACCCATGGAAGACCTTCAACAAGAAGAACTTACTCATGAAAATCTTCCAAAGGAGTGGAGATACAAGAAAGATCACCCACTTGAGAATATTATTGGTGATCCATCCATAGGGGTAAGAACAAGAGGTAATGTTATTCCTTGTGATTACCTAGCTTTTGTGTCTCAAATAGAGCCTAGGACAGTTAATGAAGCTCTTTCTGATGAATCTTGGATAGTAGCCATGCAAGGTGAATTAAATCAATTCAAGAGAAACCAAGTATGGTCACTTGTTCCTAGACCATTAGACCATCCAGTCATTGGCACCAAATGGGTGTACAGAAATAAACTGGATGAAACTGGTGCAATGTTAAGAAACAAGGCCAGATTGGTAGCTCAAGGCTATTCTTAAGAGGAAGACATAGATTTCGATGAAACCTATGCACCTGTAGCTAGACTTGAGGCCATTAGAATATTACTTGCATATGCATCTGCATTAAATTTAACATTATTTCAAATAGATGTTAAATCTGTATTTTTAAATGGTTTTATAAAAGAGGAAGTTTATGTGGAACAACCCCGGGTTTTGATGACACAGAATTCCTAATCATGTTTTCAAACTTCATAAGGCATTATATGGTTTAAAGCAAGCACCTAGAGCCTGGTATGAAAGGCTTAGTTCTTTTTTTTAAACCATGGTTCAGCAGAGGTCAAGTAGATAGTACTCTTTTCATAAAGTCAAAGGTCAAACACATTCTACTAGTCCAAATTTATGTAGATGATATCATCTTGGAGTCTACTGATGAATCCCTTTGCAAGTACTTTGAAAAGTTGATGCAGGGAGAATTTGAAATGAGCATGATGGGAGAACTTAACTACTTCTTAGACTACAAATCAAACAAGGAAAGGAAGGAACTCACATCTGTCAAGCAAAGTACACAAAAGAACTCTTAAAGAAATTTGGATTCGAAAATACCAAGCCACTGTCAACACCGATGAGCACATCAACAAGGATGGACAGTGACAAGATGGTAAGAAAGTAGATCAAAAGATCTACAGAGGTATGATAGGTTCACTCCTTTATTTAACAGCTAGTAGCTGATATTTTATTTAGTGTATGCATGTGTGCTAGGTATCAGGCATATTCTAAAGAATCACATTTAATTTCTGTGAAAAGAATATTTAGATATTTAGCAAGATCTCATGACTTAGTCTATGGTATCCAAATATTGTGAAATTAACTTAGTAGGTTACTCTGATGCTGACTATGCTGGATGCAAATTAGATAGAAAAAGCACCAGTGGTGGTTGTCAATTTCTTGCAGGATGTTTAATATTTTGGTCTTCAAAGAAACAAAATTCAGTAGCACTATCTACTGTTGAAGCTGAGTACGTAGCTGCTGGAAATTGTTGTACACAACTCTTATGGATAAAGCAACAACTTGAAGATTTCGGATTAAACATCAAATCCATCCCACTGTTGTGCGACAACACCAGTGCCATAAATCTCACCAAGAATCCAGTTCAACATTCAAGGACCAAGCATATTGAGGTTAGATATCATTTTATTCGCGATCATGTAGCAAATGGTATATTGAAATATCTTTTATTGATACAAATGGTCAGTTAGCAGACATTTTCACAAAAGCCTTACCCAGGAGAGATTCACATCTCTTAGAAGGGAATTAGGCATGTGCAATTTGTGAAAAAGTTTTGTTTACAACTGGCACATTAAATTTCAGAATTAAGTAATTTTTCCTCCATGGCTTTAAGCAAAAGAAATTCAAATATCCTTTGTAACCGCTCTCTCATTGAAGTCGGTTTGAATAGTCAAACTCTTTTGTCTTCTTCTGCCGCCTTTTGGCGCCTCACTTTCCACATCGCATTAATTTATTCATAAAATAAATAACAGAACGATTCGTATCTCATCGTCTACCTTTTCCCCTTTTCATCCTATCGCATGAGCCGATGCCCTAACAACTCATATCTCAACCCTCTGCAAGTTTGAACCTTCCTCCTCCTTCCCACAAAATTTCTTGAGGATTCCTTCTCTTCTCCTTCCGTTTCAACCCTCTAGAGACTTTCCCACCTGAATCCATGGCCGCACCAGTCATCGCCGGCAGTTTGGGTGGCTACAGTGCCGAGTTTCTCACTCCTGAGCAGCAGGAGAGGTTTACCTTTGTGAAGACGAAGCTCTGTGGCAATAAAGAAGTCGATGTTGCTAATCTGAGAAAAATGAATGAACAGTGTGGTAGATTTGATCAATCAGATGCAGTGGACAGGAGTTACCACCTTTTCAGAGGTCAGTTATCCGGACTTGGTAAAAGCTTTCTTCGTGTGTATGAGAACAGAGGAAGATGGGTCCCTAGTTTCTTCAGTGAAGGGAACCATGATTAGAATAGACCCTGAGTTGCTGAAGATGTTGTTTGATGTGAAGACTTCCGGATTTAGTGGGGTTCACACTGTGGACGCCCAAGTGAAAGGTTTGGGAATTGTAGGACCGAGCTTCAAGCTAAGGGACGACAAGCTATATATAAATCAACTATCTGCTTTCAACCGCCTCCTTCATTTTATTGACTGTCAAATCTTAGTTCCCAGAAGTGCAACTTTCTCTTCTTGCACAAAGGCCGACTCAGACATGATGTACTGGGCCATTCAAAATAAGGAGATAAATATGGCCGCAGTGATGATGGAAAGAATGAAATTTGCCAGAGATCAGATTTGGGACACCAAGAGCAAGTTAAATGTGTCCCTGCCATATGCCCACCTACTTACCAAGATCTTCAAACACTTCGGTGTTGATCTTTCTGGGGCAGTTGTAGAGAAAATGGGCCAAGCAATCAGGTCCAGGAACCTAAAGAAAAGTGGCTTCTCTGTGGTAAATGGTGTCTGGTCCAAGGCTTCAGTTGCTGAAGGCGAAGCCATCATCGACGGCACCTCAGTTGTTCATCCGGAGATGGGATCAGAAGATATGATTCCAGAATTGCCAGTGGAGTCAGTTTCAGCTCCAGCAATTGGAGCAGCAGAATCATCAGGCCCCTCTTTAGCAGAAGTTCAGTCTGAAATTGCAGTGGAAGAAGAAAGAGTATCAGCACCAGCTTCAGAATTTTCAGAAGAATTAGCTGTAAATTTTGCAGAAAGGAGAATTGAGGATATTGTCCCAGAGGATATTATTTCAGTTGAGGACCCACTACCCTCAACTGTGGTTGCGTCTATTCTTTCAGACATTATTGATTCGACCTCTAGTGCTCCAGAAACCAGTGGCAGAGTTGCAGAAGAGGCTGTGGCATCAGGCCACATTGATGAACCAATGGAAGATGTTCAAGTAGAGGTAGAGCACCCAACTGCTCAGGGTGACTCTGTAATGGAAGATGCTCCCATTCAGGGGGAGCAAGTCTCAAATGAAGAAGATGCTCCTATTGAGGGGGAGCTATCAAAAGAAGGTTCAGCAGAAACAACTCCAGTTGTTGATGGTCAGGAGGAAAGGCATAGAGATTCTCAAATTTTGGATGACAGAGAAGGAGAGATTGCAAGCTCTTCAAGCTCAGATGATGATCAACCTCCTCCAGCAAAAGAAGGCAAGAAGAGAGGAAAAGAAGTTGCCTCTGAAGTTCCTCTCCTGGCTGATTCACCTTTTGAGAGGCAGGTCAAGCAGAAAATTGTCATAAATTTGAAGCCAGTGATTGAAAGGCTGAATGTGCAAGGTGAGCTTTATGTACTCTCCAGTCAGATGTAAACTCTATATTTGAGCCAAGCTTCAGCCAACAAAGAGTTAGGCCAAATCAGAAATGCTATGAAATGGTTTAATAAGGAGATGAGTAGCATGAAAGACATGCTCTCAGAGATTATCAAGGCAGTTGGAGTTCAAGCTCCTCCTCCTCTAGAAGCTCAGGAGCCTGGAGAAAATGTGTCTGGGCCATCAGGGCCAGCTCCAGAAGCAGCAGCAGCACTAAAAGAGGTAGGGCCAACAGGGCCAGCTGATCAGGTTGAAGGGCCTCAAGGGCCATCTGAGCAAGGGTCAGGGCCATCAGGGCCATTGGAGAGTGAGTCTGTGCAGATAGAGGCAGAAGAGTTCTTGGCACCCAAGCCCCCAGCTCCCTCTTCTCCCTCTCACACACCTATTCCTCCAACTCCACCCTCAGCTCCTACAGCACCTCCTGCTCCTCAAACTTTCAAGAAGCCTCAATCTAGACCAATTTCTTCTCCTACACCATTTCAGTCCACCTCATCTCCTGCCTCCTCTACTTCCTTCCTTCTCCTTCTCCTATACATGAGGCCCTCCAGCATCCTCAGCTGGAGCATCCTCCTCCTCCTCTGGTCCCTCCCTTGGACCAGTTGATGACCTCCTACTACTTCCCACTCTTTTCTTCATCCTACTCCTCCACCTCTTTCATCACTATCATACCTGAAAGAGCCCAACTTAACTCTCCCTTTATGGAACAAATAAAGGATGAGTTTGAGGAAGGGATCCTCAGGTCTGTGTTGAAGGTTGGGGAACATGTTCATAGGGCAGACCCTTCTAGTCCTGCCCCCAAGAAGAGGAAGCTTACTTCTACTTCCTCCCTTTCCTCTGAACCCAAATACCCACCTTTGTGGTTTCTCTCACAGTGGACAACAAACATCCCTCACTGTACAGAGAATATCTCTCAAAGGTTGTTTTTGCAACCATTATTAACTTCCCTTTCTTGATCTCACAGATCATTTGAACACCATTCTACCCTACACTTCTCTTTCGAAATCCAAAAAATCCAAAATCTTCTCTCTTGCCCACTCCAAAACTGAAGAGCAGTGGGGCAAAGGTCACAAGGATCTCTAAAGAAATTCATTCTTGCCAAATCTGCTAGATTCCCTCCAGGGACCACTCCCTGACCTTATCAGAGTGGTTCAGGATCTATCATAGGGAACTTTGGGCACCCTATATTCAAAAGGAAATCAAAATGATCAGGCATTTCATGCTATTCAACAACTACAGATATATTCATAGACTTCCAGAGGTTCAGCTCAGTCAGTTCAAAAGGGCCATTTCAGCTCTGACTCGGATATCTCTCAAACTTCAGATGTTCAGGTAGATTTTGCTACCCTCCAAGTACTGAAGAGATAGCCCTTCCTCAAATTCACTTTCTAGTTATGGAGTCCTCTGTAGGATCCATCATCTTTGAACGTTTTGCCAGAGTAATGGGCAGAATTAAAGTACAGAAGGCTGCCTGGTTGCTTTTCCTAGATTCCTATTTAGGGAATATCACCAGGGGCATGTAAGTGCTGAAGTTCTAGCCCCTATTCTGTCTGAATGTGAAAGGCTGACATCTCTGAATGGTCCAAGTTCTACCCCCTGTCAGCTCAGCAGCTATTTGAAATCAATGAAGCTCAGGCCAGAGAAGGCAAACCAGCCATTTCTCCAGCTACTTTCCTAGATATGAACTCCATTCATCTTGTTGATGACCCCTTCAAGGTCTGGGAGGAAAGATACAAAGTGTATGTGGCTATGCACAAAGCTCTCAGAGATAACCACAACCACTATCCTGTCACCATGGACCAATTCCTCACCTGTGCCAGCTTTGGGACTCGTCGATTTCTCAAGATGAACATGGACAAGAATGCATATGCTGATCTTCTCTATCAGCACCTAGATCTTCATCTCAAAAGGATGGCTTCCACTATGGGATCATCCTACACTGTATCTTTTGGAGTCTTCAAAACTCATTTTGAAGAGCAGGAAGCACAGGCATGGGAAACCATCTCCCATTTTGCCTCTTCTGTCTCCTGCCTTCTATTTACCTGTACCTCCACAAAGTTAATGAAATGACCTTTCTTGTGTAATCCTATTCTCTTTCTCTCTTCTTTCTTTGTCGAAGATTGTCTTTTTCAATGACAAAAAAGGGGAGAAAATTAGCATGTCTGAAATACAATTTTTTCTTAAGGGAGAAAATTAGCATGTCTGAAATACAATATTTTTTTTAAGAAAGAAAATAGCATCTTTAGACTGATTTCAGATATTTTTCATCCATGCTTATTGTTCAGTTTTGTCATCACCAAAAAGGGGGAGATTGATGACCAGTCTGTCCCCATGTAATTTAATTAATTACATATATATATATATATATTTTGATGATTAACAAAACCAAACAAGAGTTTATCAATTATATCTAATGAATATTTCATAAGTCTTAAGTACAGGAAAAATACCAAGGTCAAACAAGCCAATAAAGGTATGCATTACTTCTCTGAAGCTTTAATCTTTTCAACATGATATTTCTCTAAGTCCATATCGATTTCTGTGAAGCTCATAACGATTTCCTATAAGACTGAAAAGTCATGTTGTTTCAAACAAGTCGATGCCATAACGATTCTATAAGTGATCGCAACGATTTCTTTAGAGCTCGTAACGACTTGCCGTCACAACGACTCTATAAGTTACCGTAACGATTTCTTTAGAGCCCGTAACGACTTGCTCGTCACAACGACTCTATAAGTTACCGTAACGATTTCTTTAGAGCCCGTAACGACTTGCTCGTCACAACGACTCTATAAGTTACCGTAACGATTTCTTTAGAGCCCGTAACGACTTGCTCGTCACAACGACTCTATAAGTGACCGTAACGATTTCTTTAGAGCCGGTAACGACTTGCTCGTCACAACGACTCTATAAGTGACCGTAACGATTTCCTTAGAGCCAGTAACGACTTGCTCGTCACAACGACTCTATAAGTGACCGTAACGATTTCCTTAGAACTCACAACGACTTGCTTGCCGTAACGATTCTATAAGTATTCATAACGACTTCTTTAGAACTCACAACGACTTGCTCGCCGTAACGATTCTATAAGTATTCATAACGATTTCTTTAGAACTCGCAACGACTTGCTTTGTATAACGATTGTTAAGTGTTTCACATCGATTTCTTCAGAAACACAACGATTTGCTTTGTGCAACGATTCATTAAGTGTTCATGATATATTTCTGTCACATAACGATTTGCTATGACTCATAACGATTTCATAAGTCATATAGCCATCGATTTCATATCTTGATATCTTATTCATCTTATCTTTGTTGACTAGTCAAAGTCCACGTAGCATCTCTCTGACGCTTTTGCATTTATGAGATCTGAACGTATCTCTGCATGCATGCAGACCATATCATCCTTTATCGTGCCTACTCTGATAACGTCTTTTAGACTTAAGCTATTTGGCATTACTATTTTCATGTCTATTGCTACTGACGTTGACTGACATCAGAGACAGCTTAGCTGTCTGCTATTTGAGATTGACATTTGTGCAGACCTCTGATCTAGCTTCATGGTACAACGTTAAACAAAATAGAAGCCAAATGATATTTCTAAAGATCTCATCTCTTTGCGTGCTCAAGTGATCAAAAGACTGTGACTGGAAGCTTCCAAGACTCCAAATGCCATTCAGTCTAACGACTACTCAAAAGAGAGACAACGGACACTTCAACGTCTAGATTTCAAATTGAAGATATAAATACAAGTCAGAAGAACAAAAGAAAAAGAAGATCGCGTATTCAAGCATTCAAATTCTTCTGAAGAAGTCCAGAGCCAAGAACTTCATTCTGCTTAGCTTTTGCTCTTTGCTCTCCACTAGTTTGTGAAAATCTTGAGAGAGCCTGTGTAGTTCTGAGAGTGTGCTTAGCTTAATCTCTTCCTCTCAGTTCTAGTTGCTTCAGATCAAAAGCTTGATCTAGGGGCTTGAATTTCATTCATTCTCTTTGTGTTGTCCCTTCGGTTGTGAAGGAAGACCTGGTGGTATCCAGGGTGTTATCCCGGTTGTGAAGGAAGACCTGGTGTGGTATCCAGGGTGTTGTTCCCTTCGGTTGTGAAGGAAGACCTGGTGTGGTATCTAGGGTGTTGTTCCCTTCGGTTGTGAAGGAAGACCTGGTGTGGTATCTAGGGTGTTGTTCTCTTCGGTTGTGAAGGAAGACCTGGTGTGGTATCCAGGGTGTTGTTCCTTCGGGTGTGAAGGAAGACCAGCTGAGCTGGGTGTTGTAGCATCCTTAGGGGGACTGTACCCTAGTTAGTGAAATCCTGAGTTGTTGCTCAGGAACTGGACGTAGGACTCCTAAGGAAAGGAGGTCCGAACTAGGATAATCCTTGTGTTGTGTGATTGTCTTCTTGTGTGGTTTGATATTTAAACTAACAGTCACTAACCTACTTCGAAGAATGTTTGTGTGATGTTTTTAGTTACAGGTATCTTCTAGATTAATTTTTAAAGACCCATTCACCCCCCCTCTGGGCTCGTCAACTGGGCAACATTAAACACTCCTACCCATTGACTCATATAATGTATCTAGGGACATTAATTGGTTTCCATCCTTTTCTCAGGAACCTTCATAACTCTTACACTCAACTGCAATGGCTCGCAACCAGTGGCAAGCTATGCAAGAAATCGTGGCTGGATTGACTCAGGCATTACAAAATGTAGTTCAGGCTGGAAATCAAGCTACATCTGCAAGGAACGGAGCCGGTGATCTGCACCAGAATTTTAGGAGTTTAAACCCTCCTCGTTTCTCTGGATCCCCTGACCAGACGAGGCAGAAAATTGGCAAGAGGAGATAGAACGAATTTTCCAAGTGATGCATGCACTAACAGGGAGAAGGTGGTACTAGCCACTTTTCAATTCACTAAGGATGTCTGAGCATGGTGGAAGGCCACATCGGCCCACCTGCCTAATGTTGGCGAACTGGAATGGGTAGGTTTCCTGGAGATTTTCCTAGGAAAGTACTTCTCGGATAGGGTCAAGGAGAAGAAGGCAGCGGAGTTTGCCGCCCTAAAACAGAATGGAATGTCTATGGCTGAGTATTAGGCTCAGCTCGTGCGTCTGGCTGTGTATGTTTCCCAGTTAGCTAGCCCAGAGGGGGGGTGAATGGGTATTTAAAATTTATCAGCTAATACCTGTTCACTAAAAATGTTCACAGAGAAATACACTTGAAGATTGTTAGTGTTAGTAAAGAGAAACAACAATCACACGAAGACAATCACACAACACAAGATGTATCCTAGTTCAGATCTCCTCTCCACAGGAGTCCTACGTCCAGTCCCTGAGCAACAACTCAGGATTTCACTAACTAGGGTACAGTCCCCCTATGGACACTACAACACCCAGCCTAGCTGGTCTTCTCTTTACAGCCCGAAGAGGAACAACACCCTAGATACCCCACCAGGTCTTCCTTCACACCAAAAGGGCATACACACACCCTGGATACCACCAGGTCTTCCTTCACACACGAAGGGCATACACACAAAAACAAGTAAGCAGGAGATTAAGCCCCTAGATCAAGCTTTGACAAGCCAAGATTTGAAGCAAAGGACTGAGAGCTTAAGGTCTACAAACTAAGCTCAGTCTCAGATCCAGACAAGCTCTCTCTCGAAAATCTATAAACAATGCAGAGAGCAAAGAAGAGCTAATCTAATGGAATAAGGCTTGGCTCTTTCTTGAGAACTCGCAGAAGACTTGATGATCAGAGTGTTTTGTATGACTATCGTTCTGTCTCTCTCTCTTTTCTTCTGGAGCTCCTTTCTTCAATATATAGCTTCAATTTGAAATCTAGACGTTGAAGTATACGTTGCCTCTAGCTTTTGGTGGACGTTAGACTGAGTGGCGTTGGAAGCTTCCAGTCAACAGTCCTTTATCCATTGTGCACGCAAAGAGATAGGATCTTCTGAAGTGTCCTTTGGCTTCTACAAGGTCCAACGTGGTATGACTAATGTTGTCAGAGACCTGCATACATTAAATGCTAGAACAGTGACAGCTAGGCTGTCTCTTGTTGTCAGTCAACGTTGGTGTGATATTCACCAAATAGTAATGCCATTTTGCTGTTCTAAAAGATGCATATGGAATAGACACGATAATGGATGATATCGTCTGTATGCATGCAGAGATATGTTCAGTCTTCATTAAATGCACAGCTGCTAGAAGAATATGTGCGAAGACTTTGACTATTCAACCCGTTGAAAGGATAAGTCATATGTCAAGTTGATTGATATGAAATCGATGCATTTATGACTTATGAAATCGTTATGCAACCAAACATCAAATCGTTGTGAGATATGAAAGAATCGTTGTGATCATTGAGGAAATCATTATGATTACTTAAGAAGTCGATGCGTAAAGCAAATCGCTATAATATCTGAAGCAATCGTTGTGATAAGCAAATCGTTATGATAGCAAATCGTTACGAAAGCAAGTTGTTATGATAACTAAAGGAATCATTATAATAGCAAATCGTTATGATAACTAAAGGAATCGTTACGAAAGCAAATCGTTACGATGACTAAAGGAATCGTTACAAAAGCAAGTCGTTACGATGACTAAAGGAATCGTTACGAAAGCAAGTTGTTACGATGAATAAAGGAATTGCTACGAAAGCTAGTCATTACGATGACTAAAGGAATCGTTATGAAAGCAAGTCGTTACGATGACTAAAGGAATCGTTACGAAGGCAAGTCGTTATGATGACTAAAGGAATCGTTACAAAAGTAAGTCGTTATGATGACTAAAGGAATCGTTACGAAAGCAAGTCGTTACGATGACTAAAGGAATCGTTACGAAAGTAAGTTGTTACGATGACTAAAGGAATCGTTACGAAAGCAAGTCGTTACGATGACTAGAGGAATCGTTACAAAAGCAAGTCGTTACGATGATTAAAGGAATCGTTACGAAACCAAGTCGTTACGATGACTAAAGGAATCGTTACGAAAGCAAGTCGTTACGATGACTAAATGAATTGTTACAAAAGCAAGTCGTTACGATGACTAAAGGGATCGTTACGAAAGCAAGTCGTTACGATGACTAAAGGAATCGTTACGAAAGCAAGTCGTTACGATCTATAAAAGAAACCGATGTGTACTTAGACAAATATGATGTTGTAGATACAATGTAAAGATGCTTACCTGTTTTGGCTTATTTTCCTTTGGTATTAATTCATGTGCTTAAGACTTGTAGAAAATAGGTTAGTGACCTTTAATTAAGGGTTTGATAATTATCACAATAATATGGTTTTGTTAATCACCAAAATAGAAATGTAATTACTTTTAATTTCATGGGGATAGACTGCTCATCAGTGTATGCCCCACATCTGGTGGGACTGGAAAGATTAAAGGCTAACCGTTTCATGGATGGGCTCAGGCCCATGTTCATTGAAAAGCTCGGACCACACAACATCCAAACCTACAATGTGATGGTTCAAAGAGCTCAACTGGTAGAAGACACTGTGGCTAAGGTGGAAGGCATAAAGGGGAAAGACATCTCAAAGCCGACCTTCATAAAAAGAGGATCAGCTGATACAACTAGAACATTCCACAACAACAACACCACAACAACAACAAAAGGCCAACCACTGGGAAGGACTATGGCATGGAGAAAAATATCAAAGTAGAAGAAACAATGATGGTGGAATATTGTAAATTTTGCAACAAGCCTGGGCACCAAGAGGACAAGTGCTGGAAGAAGGCCGGGGCTTGCATGCGATGTGGGAGTCATGAACATCGAATACCGAACTGTCCCATACTAAAAGACCAAGTTGGAAGGAACCAGGGAGTGGTAAAGTGTCAAGGACGCGTGAATGCAATGACGCGAGCGGAGCTCCTGGAAGGAGGTATGATTATTAAACCCCTAAACTGATCTTATGATGTTTTTCTTATTAGTACATTTCTAAGTGGGGGAGATCATTAAGGAGAAATTAGAAAGGAATAATCTAGTAATTATACCATAGTTCATCTGGTGGATTAAGATGGAGTTATAACAACCATGGAAGGAAAACAGGAGTGGAAGGAACCAAATGAATAGTACGGGTGGCCATAGGTGTAGATGTTGGACTAGCATCCACGATGTCTAAACAAGTTAGAGGAATTAAATTTGAAACGACCTCAAGGATCATAAACTATCAAAAGCCAATTAATGATCTATGAATTTGGGGATCAAATTCTCTTAAGTGGGGGAGGGTGTAGCATCCCGGAAATTTTAATTACATAAAAAATTCAAATAAATGGAAATAAATAATTTTCATAATATCAAAGTATTTAAAACATACGTATCATTATCGTATGTACTAAAACATATCGAAAAATCCGTAAAAATTATAAATCAACCCCACACATTATTCCTAAGTGTTCCATGAAGAAATTCATGAAACAAAAAATCCGATTAACCAAGTGTACATCACATGGTGACCGATTACCCAAATAAGGAAACAAGTCGGAAAACCGTTAACACGGAAATATGACGCAACCAAAAATTAAATAAAAATGTTGGGGAGACTTCCAACATTATATATTAATGACTCAATATCATAATTGGGCCAATGGACTACATTTGGCCCAAAAATCAAATGAAGCAAGAAAATGCATGGAAATTTGCAGCTCTAATTAAGCTGAAAATAGAAGGGGGTAATTATGGCAAATCCCAAGGCAATTAGCCTTTCTTGGAAACCCAAATTCATGCTTAACCATGGTGGGAGGTTTCCTAAAGCCTCACACACTCTAATGGAGGAAGAAATCCTCAAATTAGGAAAGTGATATGTCAAAATCGCAAATTGGCTTTCCTTGTCACAATAGCACTCCTAAACACCATGGTTGCTTAAATACTCTCCACCAAACCTTAGGGACGAGTTTTACAACTTGTTGGGGTCGTGTGGAGGAGTTCTTGGTGGCTGGAGAGCAGGAGATCAAGCATACCAAGCTCATCTTCTTCCCCGGTTTGTTTGCTACGACTTGTGTAAATCGTCCACTTGGAGTCGAGCAAAGGTAGGTCAAACCTAAATCCCATCGTGCAAGGCTTATACCCCTGGAAAGAGGGTCAAGTCTACTTCCTAACCCAACTAGAATGCACAATTTTCATGTAGTATACACGGAGTGTTAGGCGTTCTTCAAATAGTGGTCTGAACAAGGGACGTCTGAAGAACAAAACTTCATCAACCCAAAAGGTAGGTTTTCTCGTGCCAAACCTTAACAAATATTATACCAATGTGTAGAGCATCAAGTGTAGTTTCATGTCCAGTTGGTTTCATCGAATTCTAATGAGTAGATTTTGAATTATAGGTGTTTTACCAAAGTCGTGCTTGTGAGGGACTTTTTTTGTTCATGTCGATTTATCATGCAACTCGAGGCTGTTTAAAATTATTTAAAAATCATAATTCTCTCCTCTGTCATGTTCCCAACAACTTTCATGTTAAGACTTTTATCCTAAAAGCCCTAGTTTAGGAGATATAAGCGTTGCATGAGTCGCACCCCTGTGTTCCTGCGTTTTGGACGTTTTCGGTCTGCTCCTTGAAACGTGTCCGATCCCGAGGACGCGTTTCAAGCCTCTGACATCGCGGTGCTGCTGGGCGACGTGACCATCTGAAAGGCGTCCGGGAGACCCAACGCGTTTAACACGTTGACGGGTCAACTCGCGCGTGGGCCTGCGCGCCGCCTGGGAGTCAGCGCCGCTCTGAACCACGGCGGCCGGCCCAGACGCGTTTTAGACAGTTTTCCCGCCCAAGTGTTTTCTTTAATATAATTGCATGAATGCGTCGCTTTGCCACGACGTGATTCAGTCTTGAAGGCGACCACCAGCTTGGACACGATTTGGCTTCTTCCCTGTTTCGACTGTTTTGACTGTACACTACGTTTTTAAATGCGTCTACTGTATAGGACGCGTATTTACAAGCTTACCCGAGGCCTGTTTAACATGGTATTTAGTGTGTAATTCGTATGTCTTGGGTCTGATCATTACATGATGTCTGTTTAATGGCTTAAAAGTGTTTAACCCATTTAAAAGTTATAATTACGTGAATATTATTCTAATTGCTTTCTTAATGACGTGATCATTCATGCCACTTGTGATTTACTCTTCCTATTGTTCTACCATGTTTAAATGATAATTATTATCTTAAAAATCTTGCAAACCCATATATAGTTAAATGCATTGTCCATTGCATGCCATCATGTTAAGTGCTTTCCGCAAGTTTGAAACCGATGGATTGTGGATTGAGATGCGTACATCACTACACACTTGCACATCTAGGCAGACCTTTCTTGGGGATTTGGAAGCTCTCTATCGATCATTCTGAATCGATAAACTAGCGACATTTTCTCTAAGACCTCCGTAAATCTCCACTCTCCGTGGATTCCCACATGGTGGTCGAGTTGGTTGTTCCATTGAAGTTCCCTGGAGATAGCGTGCACTTCCTCTCTCATCTTGTTCTTGTGAGCGTGATTTACAATCTAGACTAAAGCTATTAATGTAAAGATTGAACTAAAGTATAAATTGTACTGTTATGCTGCCAAATTTATCTCTTGACCATTGTTATCATGAAATCATGTTCAATTTACTTATTACTTGTTCTCATCATCATCATGAACATGACATTACATATGCTTACATCTTGAAACTCTCATTGGCCATTATTAATGACTGTGGGTATCTACATTTAAAATTTAAGTGAGATGCTGACCAGGCACGACGAGTGTCCAAGGGCTCCAGTCTATCCCTAATGACGGAGAGTCATAAATATATTGTTAACCATGGGGTATAATGATTACTGGCGTTGCATCTGCGCTGGGAGTCGTGCGTGTCGTGTTGAATGATAGATACAATAACCACATACACGTGTCCTGGTGTACATTCTTGATGGATCTTTTCTTGGTGTACATTAGTGTCTACGTGCCTGATTAGTGTTACATTATCGTGATCGAGCGTTCTTGCGTGCTTGCTTGCGTGATATGGCCATCCTGCATTTAATGCAATTAGTGATATCTTGCGTTCTTGACATCAAGTGAAATCTTGCATGCTTGTACAAAGTGAAATATTGCTAGTTCTATTTTGTTATATCCTTTTAGATCTTGCTTTATCATGATCACTCTATCTAGCTTGTTCATATATCATGTTTTAATGAGTTTTATTCGTACATGCATATCATGACATTCATCGTGCTTACCTAGTTCTAAATCGTTAATCACTTATATCATTGCTCGCACATTGAGATATAAATCCTACTGGGCTAGTTTGCTCATCCCCTACTTTTACCCAATCTAGGTGACTATGATATTCAAGAGGAGGAGCAAGTCGAGGATGGGAATGCGTCCGAGTGATGAGCATTCCAACTATGAGTCTAGTTATAGTAGTTTGCTTTGAGTGTTAGATTCATGTAGTAGGAAGTGAGGAATAAATGTACCTTTTCTTTTTATCGAGTCTTAGTCCTGTAATAGTTTCCATTTAGAATACAATGAGTTGAGATTTGAATACAAGATTAGTTGAGTTCAATATTTGGGCCCTATGATGATGTATGTTGTTGTACATTTAGTGCGTGCTAGCTAGAGGCTTATTTGCCGACTGTTCACGTCTCGGGATATCGACTCGAATTATTTCGCATTATTAATATCCGCTGCATAATTCTCGGGACGTGACAAAATACTTGTGATATGAACGAATGTGTTGCGTCAGTATCAAACAAAACAAATTCTGATTGAGAAAAGACTGGTAGAGTACCTTCGACGACTCCACCCTCCTCGGTGGTCTCTACTTCTTGCAGGGCTTGTAGTCGGCCAGGCTTCTTTTGTCCCATCGGACGCTTCTCATTTTATTTTAGCAGGGGGCAATCGGGAATACGATGCTCTCGACCCCCGCAGCGTAGGCATGCACCTACCTTCCTCTAGCATTCTTCTGCAGTGTAATCTAGCTTGTCACAATGCTTGCATCTGGGCTTGTTGTTTGGGGCAGTAGGGGTGAAGACTTTGGGCTTCCGCTCTTGGCTTGGCCCGTCAGTGATGCTTAACAGCCTTTTCTTTCCGTTAGTGGGCTTGCTCGGTGCTCTGAGGCCCGTTCCTTCTTAACCATTCTTCCCTTGATGCGATCAGTGAGATCGGTCGCATCCTCCAGCAATTGTGCTTTCTTCACCATCTCCAGATAAGTCTGAATGACCAGAGGTGCCAGCTGAGTAATGTATGTAGGCCTGAGCCCATTAAGAAACCGATTGGCCTTCATTCTTTCTGTGCCGACAAGATGATTGGCATATCGTGCCAACCGAGAAAATTGAGCCTCATACTCAGCAACAGTAAGGTTCCTCTGTTTCAATGCAGTAAATTCTGAGGCCTTCCTTTCTTGAACTCTCTTAGAAAAGTACTTGGAGTTGAATTGCTCCTTGAACTCCTTCCAAGTAAACTATGCATCTGCTCTGGTTGCCTCAACGGACTCCCACCATGCACGGGCGTCCCGCTCAAGCTGAAAAGTGGCTAGAAGTAACTTGTCACCATCCGCGCATTGCATGACGTGGAAAATACACTCAATCTCCTTAAGCCAGTTCTCTGCCTCATCAGGATCAGTGGTCCCACTGAATCGAGGCGGATTCAAATTGCGAAAATTTCTGTAGATCTCCGGCTCCTCGATTATTGTTGGCTCCAGCAGCCTGAAGTAATGCCTGCGTGAGCTGCTGAATAGTGTGCTGCATGTCACGGAGTTGTGCATGCTCCGCTGCCATGGTTATGGTTTAAGTTCCTTCAAAAAGAAAATTCTTAATGTAAGTCCTTGAGGTTGCACTAAGTTTGTGCGTGTGTGAGTTTATTTTACCTTATTACCCTTGGTTCTACCCATCTCTCACATAGGTATGGATTTAGACTATGTCAAGGCAGGTCAAACCTAGATCATCCTATACTTAAGAATAACCTAGGCTTTGATACCACAAAACTGCAACGCCCTGACGCGGAATATCGGAGCGGAATTACAGTTATTAAATAGTACAGAGCGATAAATAAACAACAAACCATTGCACAATTGGGATAATGCCAAGTAAAACTCCAACTTCATTAATAATTCATCAAACTCCATTACATTTACCAATCATAGCCAAAACTAGGGCCCGGAGTTCTTTATTCAAACTCAAACTATTACATAGCGGCTAACTAATGTCTGACTCATGACTATACTAACAAACTACTACAGCACGGGTTGCTGAAACTGGTCACTCCTGAGCATCATCCTCATTCCCTTCCTCGTGTGTGTGGTACTCCCCATCAGACTCACCTGTAACACATGAAATAATAACGTAGGATGAGCGAATAACACCCAGTAGGACTTAATATCTCGTGTGAACAAGCATGCTTTAAGTGATTAACATCTTAAAGGCAGGTTAACTAGAGAGTAAAGTCAAGTAGAGAAAATTAACAATAGCAGGAGAACGATAACACTTGTACAGGGAAAATAGCACAACAAGTAAGGTAGTGAATTGGCCATGTAACGAACTAGCATGTAACGACAGCACTTGTATAGATAGCTCTTGAATAGATTGCACTTTGATTCTCATAGATTAATTGTGATAGTATTAAATGGCACTGGATGCATGCCGTACACATCTTGATCATGTAACCCTCATGAGGAAATGGCACTCTTCGGGAGCTCTCCCCAGGACCAGATCGGGCCCTATTGCACTAGCATATAGTATTGTTTGTTATTTTAGACAATCCATTGTATGGCCAAATAGAGTACCAAGAATAGATGAGAATAGTAGATGAATAAATGAGAGAGTAGAGAGAAAGTGAACAGATGAGAGGATAGAGACAGTAGACGAGATAGGGTATAACCGTAAAACAACATTAAACACCGATAATAACGGTTGCACGACACTAAGTCAGGTACCGGCAGTCTGGTAGAAGTCACATCCGCCCATTAGCCGTGCCATGAACACAGGCCAAGTGGTTCGGCGTGAATCCAAGGTAAGAAGGAAGCACTCTAAGGTCGTTGGATCGTACTGATCCCTAAGGGTGTAACAGGTTTTTTAGGGTACAACTAGCTCGTTGGCAATGGACGTGTGCCAAAGCCAAGGAGACTTACGAAGGACTTGAAAAGGAGTCCCTGGTCCTAATAGGAGTATTCCCAACAGAGAGGTGGTCCAAGCCAGAAAAGTGTGTAACGAAACGTTGTCCGTCTTGCCTCGAGTCCTCGAAGGCAGAGGGACGCGATAACGGTGTACAAAGCACACGATTAAAATGAAGACAAGTGTCAATAATTAAATAGGGTAATTTAGTAATTAGTTACACTTAATTACCAGATACATTATTGAGTAATTTAATAAGGTTTAATGGTAACCATGAATGTTTAGTGTGTGCCAGTGTAAAGAAATTATGAGAGTATAATAAATCGTGCACATGGCTTTTAATTAATGAGATTTATTTAAATATTGACCAATAATAATAATATGGTTAATACTAATCTTAACAGTGCAGGATTTAACTTAAACAAGGGTTAAATGACATAAATAGTAGGGCACAAGGGCAAATATCAATTTCTGGCCAAAATTCTGAAGACACGACGGGGGTACCCGTTGCGATTCATGTTGCGACGGGGCGGCCCGGGTGCATCAAGCGAACCGGCCGGCTGGCATAGTTCGGGGAGAGAACGTGACGGCGCGGGCCATCACGTTCAGATCACGACGGTCCGGCCGACTGTGTCCCCTCTGAGGTCACGACGGGTCGGGCAGTCGCGACTTCAGAGGGGTGGCCCGACCCAGAAAAGGGGTTTAGCTCTTTCTGAATTTGGTCCTTCCCTCTGATGCATGACATAGAGCTCTTCTAAATTCGGTATAAAATCACACGATGATCTAAAAATTTTGAAATTAGTTTTAGATGAAAGTAGACTCATAGATTTATCAATAGGCATGAGTAATAGAAAATAGGCAAGGTTTGTGCATGCTTTAAATATGTTACATTTCGATGACCTAAACATGCGCAGCCATGAAAAATGATTTAATACGCATAGCATGCATAATATAATTTAGGCAAACTAGGTCCGTTAGAACCCTAACATCAAGCAGTATTTATGATATTTATTTCAAGACATGAAGTCGAGTAGATTCAGGGATTCAGGGTAATCATGATGGTTCAGGTACAACATGATATAGAGATTCAAACATTTAATTCTCCTTCATAGATTAACAAAAAATAGGAAACAGAGGGCTTTTGAAGAGGGTTGCATGGGCTACCTAGGGTTAAAATTTCGCGATTTGTGCTTGAGAGATTGCCTACCTTTTCTCGTGGGTAATAAATCCTAGGGTTGATGACGAAGAGAAGATGAAAACCCCACTTGTTCCAACCTTCTCCTCCAAGCTCCTTCTTCCAAATCTCCTGCTCTTCGACCTCCAGAGTTTCAACAATGTTCTAGGGTTGGTTTGGTACGAATTGGAGGGTGTATAGCTTGCTACAAGAGTCCTACCCATTCTAAAACTCTTCCCTTCTATTAAATTCAAATTTCCTTATTTATCACCTTCTCCCTTAGCATTTATCCCCTATTTAGGATGGAGAAGATGATTAATTTCGTGAGAAAAGGATTAGGGTAAGTCTAGGACTCTTTTTAGGGTAGATATGAGTTATTTTAATAATTATCTTAACCCTTTACTATTTATTAAATACTTAGGTACGAAATTAACTTAATTAACTCTCATCCCTTGATGGACTCTTCACATTTGGGCCCATTCTTTCATGCTTGGACCATAATTACAACTCATTCCTAATCTAGCTAAATGGGTTTTGATTTAATTCCTTTAAATTCTATTTATTCTCTCTTTATCCCAATTAAATCTATTTATCACATTTATTAAATTAAATTTTTATTTTATTTGGAATTTAAAATTCAAGGTTGCTACATTGCATGCCTCAGACATAGAGACAACGGATACTTCAACGGCTATATTCTCAAGAGAAGATATATAGAAGACCGACGACTCCATACAAAGATCTGGTTATCCTTTGGAGCACCTAGTAGAAGAGCTTGTTCAGTCAGTCAATCAGTCTTTAGCTCTTAGCTCTCCATAGCCATCTGTTTAGTCTTTTGAGAGCTTGTGTAGATCTGAGAGAATCCACTACTGCCAATCTTTGTCTCTCAGACCTTGCCTTAGATCAAGAAATCCTATAAGCTTGGTCTAGGGGCCATTCACTCTCTACTCATTCTTCTTGAGTGCTCCTCTTCGGTTGTGAAGAAAAGACCTATTGTTGAATAGGTGGTTGTTTCCCTTTGGTGAGAAGGAAGACTGTTGCATCAGGTGTTGGTTGTACCTCTTCGGGTAGAGAAGGGAAGGCCAGCTGTTGCTGGATGTGTAAAAGTCCTTAAGGGGGACAGTACCCTTGTTTAGTGAAATCACAAGTTGTTGCTTGGGGACTGAACGTAGGACTCCTTGGGATAGGAGATCTGAACCAAGATAAAATTTCTGTTGTCTATGTGTGCTTGCTTGTTTATCTTTATTCCACACTAACTCTAACTGTCGAACTTAGTATTTTCTGTCAAGCATTTTATTTACAAATATTATTCTAAAAGAATTTCTAGAAATCCATTCACCCCCTCTCTGGGCTTGCTATCTGGGCAACAAGTGGTATCAGAGCCTAGTCTCTTCGAGAAAAAAGATCTCACGATCTGAAGAGTAAAGATAAATGGCAGTTCAAGGATA